>JAOCNA010000001.1:2235050-2246451 GCA_026546675.1 Papilio helenus
CTTAGTAGGTTCAAAATCCACTAAAATGTTATAATTGGGGCACTCAAACCATAGACAAATTTGTGGATTAATTTTTAAGAGCGGGTACACCTTTAAACTATTGCACAACTGTTGTGCGATTGTCGATTGTTTCGCAGTCAACTGTTTAGTTGCACAACTAAAAATCGAGTAGTGTGCCATATGAGCTCATAGCAATCGTGCGACTAAACAGTTGTGCGATAGTTTAGTCAAAGGTGACGAAATATCTGGCGAGAAAAAAAAGTAAAAAACGTATTATAATTGGGCTATTATGTATAATAATAATTACTGGGAATTTTTAATATATCGTAATAAAAATGTCAGGAATATTTTTGTACTTTTGTTGAATTGAGAATAAATAAAAAAGGAATGTACTATTAAAATATCATTGAAGTGTTGTTGTTAAGTTTTTTTTTAATCAAACTTGCATTACTAATAGATTATTGTACTGGACGAATGGTCGCGGGTTTTTTTTGATATTAAAAATGGCACATTTAAATATCAACACGAATATTATGTACAGAAAAAATTGCATCGTATTTTATTATAAATTAATATCTATTACGAAATAATAACATTGTGAATAAACTCACTTTGACAGATGTCAAAAACTCTAGTGATGTGAAACGAAGTATCGATACATTTTTTACGATTTTTTTATATTACTTTTAATGAGTATATTTCGTTTCTTAACTGTCAAAATGTGCTTATTTTATCACGACATTAATATTGTGTACATATTTATAATACAGGATGTCCGAATATTAGATAATATGGCTTTTGAGCATTTTAGAATATTTTAATTCATATCTTCAACAAAAAACCTATTGCTAACATAGGAATAAAATCTATACTTTACAAATTAATTAGCAAAAATGTATTTTCATCCAATTTTGCCATTTAAAAAAGCTTAAGATCTTTATACATATGATTTCCGGACACCTGTAACTTACATTACGATACTAAACGACTAACTTATTCACTTAGATCCTTGTCTAATGGAAGAGTCGTCATCCGCGAAGCTAGCTCTATTCCGCCTTTCGCATCGTTTCTGATGTTGTCTAATAAATGCACTTAGTCTATTCAGCAAGAACTGCTTATCATGTCCTTCTAGAACAAGCTGATTTCTTAAAACTGATACCATATGTCTATTTGCTGTTGCTACTGCCCAATAATAGTATAGTAAGAATAGAGATATAGCAAATGCAGGGACCGCGAAAGTAGACGTCCCTATCAAAAAAACTATCTCTCTAACGATAGGTGGGAACATATTAAATGTCATTATAACAAAATCCCAAACGGTACTATAACCTTTGAATGGACCGCAATTCGATGAAGGTGTCAACTCAGCTATCGAATATGCAACCGGAACTATCGATATCACGAAACCGAGGAACAACACTGACATGAATAACGATTTTGATTTCGAAGCTCTATACAATATAGGCGATGGAGTACAATTGATCAAACAATTAAACTTTTTAATATAAAAAAGAAGGAAATAGAAGATAGTACCTATTATCGGTAGAAAGGGACAGAAGAATGTACCCATCCAAATAATAGTTTGAATGTAAACTATATCTAAAACATGTTTTGGGAGATAAAAACTTTGTGTACTAATGCTTCGTAAACATCGACTATTAGAATGGCGTCCAATAAACGCTCTTGGAAGGTTCAATAAAAACGTCATAATGAACTGTATAGCGAAATCTGTTAATACTAATTTATAAAACTGCTGTCCTACGTAAGTCTCCCAACAATCTGATCTGATATCAGATTCGACTAAACCACTAATTTGCATATAAATTTGACTCAATAAAACCGCTAGAGACGCTAATCTTAGTAGAACTGTCCGTAGAAGAGTTATTAATATAACATGTCGTGGTTTATAATTCTCGTAGTTTATTAAATAACTGAATATTTCCGGTACGAATAAATTTAAAACGACAATAGTAATGTAGGGTAGGAACTCTAATAAAATGATTTCAACTCGACTTAAAGAGTTCTCGTAAACAATCTCTGACAGAGTTTTGTTCAATTCTTCTGTGTAATTATATAAAGTTTCTGTTGAATAACTAAATGTTTTATATATTATAACACCGGATATTATCTGTATTATTAAAACGAATAGGTTAATAACAATTCTTCTTAGATGCAGAAGAATTGTCCCTTCTCTAGTTCTTGATTGTTTTTCTTCTTTATACCTCTCTTCTTGTAAACATCCTTTTATTTCGTTAAATAATGCTTTATGTTTTATTTTAGCTGATTTACCGTTATGTACGCAGAAATCCCATCCACCAAATACTAGATTACAGTACAAATAAAACTGTCCCTCATTTTCCACTAGTTTTTCTTTAAATCCCTTAGCCCCTGTTTTCACTATAGCGACTAGAGATAATAACGCCCAAGAAATTGGTATTAAGATATATGCTAAAGGCATATTATAATACATATTAGTTTCCCATAAATTAGGCAGATTGTAAACATATATTTTATCACTATAAACACCGTAGAACAACATAGTAAACTCCATCCATCCTGTGCCTTGAATTAAATCTAGAACGACATTATTTGAGGTTATGTTGTCAAAACAGCATATTGTAGAATTATCACCACAATCGTCGCAGATATCTTGTATAAAAGAATTAGGGAGAATGAGAAAGAGTATTATGAAAAGAGAAAGGGCGATATTTAAGAAGAAAAGCCATCTTAGAAAGAGAAAATAAGAGACAACGCCGGTGCCGAATTTCCCTTCGATAACTCGCATTGGGGATTGCCAGAGTTCTAATTTAGCTAGAATTTCGGCAAATCTCTTTTTAAATCTGTGCCACACTTTCCTTTGCCTCCATTGTAATTGTTCTAGACCTTGTAAACGAAGTTTTGTCGCGTTCTGGAAAATAATATAGAAATGTTGTACTTCGTGTTGATAAGAGTTTTTTGTTTTTTTATTATTCTATCATACAAATTTTTTGTTAGACGGAATTGCAAAAAATTAAATTTAAAAAAAAAAGTGTTTTTTTTAAATAAAACACTAAAAAAAGCTATAGAGCGATTAAAATCAGATGTTTCTATTCGTAAAAAAAATCTTAAAAATTTTATTTGAGAATTTTTCAAGATATAATTTAATTATTTTTCATACCTGAAGTCTAGCTTTTATTTCTCTTTTTTGTCCCATCGGCAGTGGCATTGCCTTGATTTGCATAATTTCTTCCCAACTGCGTTCCTCATTTGACAGGTTTTCTGAAGAAACAAAACAAAACAATATTTTTTTTGTCTCTAATATGGAAAAAGGTTTGTCTATATGCCTTTGATACACCATAATTTTTTTTTTTCAATAATTTTTCGTTAGATAGATTTTATAAGGAGTTACTAAAGATTTAATTTAAACGTAACATGAAGTTAGTCCTTACAGACAAAATTAGATTTAGTTTTTACCGACCTGAAGTATGTTCTTTGTTAAAAAGATTGAATCGAAAACTAGTTTTATTTTTTATCATAATTACAAACACTACAAAAAAAGTTACTGGTAGAACACGAATACTGTTGCCGAAAAAAAAAACAAAGCTGTCAATTTTAGGCGCGAAGTTAAAAATTACACACAAAGTACAACGAAACATTTGTTAATTAGAGTTATTAGATGGTTTATTAAATGAAACGGCCACGTCCGTGAGTTTGCCCTCAATTTTTATTCTGTTCTAACAAAAATCTTGTCGGCATGTATAGAAAGTAGGGCGACCATGTTGTCGATATTTTCTAGGACAGTTTACGAAAATAAAATTTTCACTTTTACAATATTATCAGTTAAATTATTTAAAGTTATTCAATAGTTATTTACAAAATATTAAAATATTTTACATTTTTCGTTTGTTTCGATATTCACTATACGTTTATACGAAACTAATTCTTTCGAGATTATCTCCACAAAATAATATAAACATGGTCAGCATTGTTTTGTTACAGTTTAGTTTTTGTCTAGGGGGGGCATTTTGCCCCGGGCGAAGCTCTAAGGGGGCGCCAAATGATCCTAAAAAAAAGATAATCAATTTCTGTGGTTTTCCAATTCGAGGGGTGGGGGGCTATAATAGTGTTGTGCCCGGGAGCGAGATAGGCTCGCTACGCCACTGAGCACAGTAATCCATAGCATAATATGTAGAAACGAGTTATGAACCATAAGGACGTGTTCGAATCTCTTTTGATTTCTTTTTGCAATAAGTAATCTGCTCATATTATCGATGTTTAGGAAAAAATTAAAAATGTTATATGCCTCATAAAATAATGAAGATTTTAGTCTCGCTATTATTTTGATTTATATGTGGTGGTTTAATAGATTCACCTCTATTATAATGTTTTTGGAGGAAAGATTTTTGTAAGAAATAACTCACTTAGCTGATTTCAAAAAATCTTTCACCATTAAAAACTTTATCCCTGTGTAACAAAGCCTTTTTTAATTTTACATGGACAAAGTCGCGAGCAACAGCTAGTAGATAATAAATCGATGGTTTTGTACAGTGATTGTAAAATGATAACAAGTTAATATTAATACTGTTTCCCGTTATCGCGGTATTGATTTTCTGCAATATGCGAGTTGCAAACCGTTTGTGTCAAGGTGAAGCGCCTTGGGCCGCGGACAGTGAATCCTCGTATTAATAATGCACGTGACCTATTGGGGTAGGCAGATATGAATATTTGATAGTATGTATGGGAAAAAATGTTGTTGTTTCACCTTTTTTTTTGGTGTCGAGGGAATAATCTTCCGAAGATACCCTGGGAATAGGGATAGGGGGAAGGCAGGGTTATGTGGGATTTGACCCATTAGAACCATGAATTACTAAACCTACGCTTATGGAGTTTCGGAAAAGAAAAACTTCATTTAAATTGGAAAATATAGAACAAGCTCAGTCTGTGATAATGTTTCTTCATGTGTTCGCTTTCAAAGTTTAAAAATTACGTGCTCATTTACAAGAATCTGTTTTAAGATAGCCCGCATCAAATTGAATACATTTTAAAACAATAACGCCCCTAGTTAGACATCTGTGTACAAAGTATATTCAGTAAAGAAATATCCGGCTTTGCTTTTATTATCAGACTTGCCCGAATGCAAATTATCTACGTTAACATTTTAACGTTGGCAACATTTCATTTAAAATTAAAAAGACCCGTTTATTCATCCTGTTGTATTGTGTACAAAGATAGTCGGAAAGGACCAAGAGTTATTTAAGAACGCGCACATTTTTGACTAAACTATCGCACAACTGTTTAGTCCTACTTTGATTCCTATGAGCTTATATGGAGGTGCGCACACTACTCGATTTTTAGTTGTGCAACTAAACAGTTGAATTGGCTGCGTAACTTGTGCGATAGTTTACTCAATGGTGTGCGTCCGTCTACAGGTTAAGAACAACGCCATCTATCGAAAAAAAACTTTAAAGCGTGTTTTAATAACCGTTTTTTTTAATTACAGACGCGATTAAAAGCCCGAGCATGTGTTTTATTCAATATTAACGGACTCCAAAGCGAACAGTTGTATTCCAGACGGGCCGGATACAATAAGAAACAATTAAGAATCACTTAAAGCTGTTAATTGTTAGCTTTGTTTACTGGGGAGTGGAATTAATTTTAACATGGCGACATTCGAACACCGTTTGATGGTCAAATTAAAAATAATAACTTTGTTATTTGTTTTTCTATATAAAAGTCGTTTTGAGAATCAATTTATTTCTACTACATTAAGATGTTACAATTTGAGATTTACTATATTTCTAAGTATGACTTTAAACATACGTAATATTTCACATTGTGCGAAATCCGTGAAACCCTACTTTCACATCCCACGCAATCAACTTTTATCATAACCCTTGTCGCGGTTTAACCGGTTTAGGTATTAAATACGTAAAGGATGATAACGCCTACACCATTTGGGATAAGCAGAATCACTAAGATTACATGTTTGCAATATCTTGTATGTACTTTTGCAGGAATTTATTCTCTCAAGATTTTTTATTTCAATAAATCTGAAGTAAATGTTATGGGTACACTAGATCTTACTTTGTGTTGAACATCATTACTTACGGGTATGATTACGGTGTCGTATGCCAGGTGCACTGGCTCGGATGTCATAGATCACGTAATTAATGGATGCGACAATCTATTTCCTATCTATAGAAGTAATTGAAATTATAATAGGAGCTTGTTGATAATATGAAGTAACAGATAATCCAAGAGTGGTAAATATATGGTAACCTCAATGGGTTAATTGAGTAATTCAAATTAATTACTACAATCCTTATATCCTTGCATTTGTTTTGAAAAAACGATGATGAGTTAGCATTATGCAGTAGATAGTACAAATTTTGTGTCAAACAAAGGCTTATGGCTTACAGTGAACTTTTTTACTAAATATAGAACCAAACGTTAATTTGTGTAGTGTAAAATTATGTTGTCTCTAACCACCAATAGTTGTCATATAGGTATGTCACGTCTATATTTTGTATATTCTTTGTCTATCCGATCAACATGCGGTGCGCGGCGATGCGTGCTTTGGTGCGCATTGTTGCCCGTTGCGTACGCATTGTGTCATATTAGTTGTAGCCTTGTTTGTATCATGCCTGATATGTTATATGGATATAGACACCGCTTAAGAGGAAAAACGAACGGTTCAATTTAGGTTAAAATACTTAAACATCCTCAAAAATATCTAAATCAACAACACAGACAAAAAATTGATCAGAAAATCCCTCAAATGCCAATAACAAAGTATGGTAAAATTATGATATACGAACCATTTTGGCTACACCTAATATTGAGGGTCGGGATTGCATTTCTGGCGACGGCGGGCGTCCTCGATTATGTGACGACACTTTGACAGTTTACAATTGGACTTCCTCAGGTGGGGAATGGGGCCGCGTCGTGCACAGTTAATGCGAATTTAGGGGACCCAGACGCGATGGAATGCCAATTTCATTTAGCCGTAAATCACAACAGATCATGTCATTGTATGTTTTCTTATATGAATAAAAAAAAGTTGAATTTTAAAAAATCTACAATGTTTCTAAAGCGATGCGACACTAATCGACTATTTATTCGCATGTTTTAATGTTTTAACATAGGACACCTAGTCCGTTACCGTCAGCATGGCGCGGGCCGGAGTCCCTGCCGCGCAGCACGCCGGTGCCGCTGTACGCACAGTTCCCTCTGCAACAGGAGGGCGAGTTCCGCTCCGTGATGGTGACGCCGTCGTCCGCTCGCGGAGATGAAGTCATCGACGAGTCTATACAGAGCCAGGTGAGAATACAACACACCAAACTGACACACACAAAGTCTTCCAAAGATCCCACAAATCCTCGTGGAATGCGAAAAAAAAATTATAGTCATATTCAATGAAATGAGAAATTTTAATAAACCTCTCTAAACAGTTTTACCTTTATGAGCTGTAATCACATTTAGTCATTTTAATTTCTCATTTCCATTCAATTCGACCATAGTTTTATTCTAAAGTCTGTATGTTGGTTGTTAGTTAAAAAATCTATTTTAATTTATTTAAAAAAAAATACGTTATACTCTTATAACGTAGGATTTTAGAGTATAAATTATTCAATTAAGAAACGCGTCTAAAACAATGTTGCGACATCTTTTCGTTGGTAATGAAAATGCAAAAGGGAAGGTCAGTTTTTGAGTAATATAACATTTATAGGGCATGCATCAAAAATAAGACACACGTCCTACGTCTTCAAGACGAATTTAAGGCGTGTAATACATTTCAATATATAAATGATTCATGTAAAATAGCTTATATACGTAACGTCACGTACATATATTTACCAAACATGACGCTGACGTCAGTATTTATTTTATCCCAGCTCTATATATTTCCGGTCTTTGCATCTTACGTGCCTTTATTTAATTCTGTACTCTTGCCAAGATAATCTAAACAAATCACTTCTAAAGCGGATATAACGCTCGGAGTTTAGTTTAATCAATGTGGTAAAACAATTCTGTATTTTGTATTGTACTTAAAAAAATCTTACTTCTCACTAATACAAGCGCGAAAATTTGGATGGATGTTTGTTTTCACGTGACTCCAGATAGGCTAACGTATCTTGTTAGATTTTGGAATATAGGTAGATTAAACTGTCTAGAAATAGGTTTGAGGTCTCGAAACGCTCATAGGCTACTTATATAGTGTTTTTTTTAACTCCGCGCAAACGAAGTCACGGGCGAAAACTATAATAAAATTTGTAATTAGATAAAAAATGTTGATTATAGTAAATAATGGCGACTTAAATAGGCTTTAAGCATTTATAAAAACTAATTTAGCTTGTAAAGCGTCAGACGAAATAGGTTAACCACTTTTAAAGATAGATTGACGGTTTTACACTGGATGAGTGCCAGCATTTTTTTATTATTTTAGCTTTATTAATTAGATCAATCCACGCTGGTGATTGAAAAGATAAACAAAGTTTTCAACAGTGCGTTTTCACTGACGAAACACTTAAAACAACATAGTTCATCTCTCTCACTATATTTTGATAAAAAGAGATAACGATATATAGACTAGTAAATTATTACAAACTAGCTGTTGCTCGCAACTTCGTCTGCGTGAAAAAAATACAATAGATAGTATAGCCTATGGTACTCACTGAATACGTAGCTTTTTAATGGTGAAAGAATTTTTGAAATCGACCCAGTAGTTTTTGAGTTATTTCAAAACATACAAAGACACAAATCTTTCCTTTTTACAATATTAGTATAGATATCCCAACCAAAATTTGAAAGCAATCGCTTATAAATCTAGAATATTCTTTTAGATGCTAAATCTACATCTGATTCATACGACGTAATAAATATCGTTATGACTCTGTTTTATATCGGCCGTATCGATTCGCAATACCGGTGCATTTTATCCACAGATTTGCCAAAAAGGTTGCCAAAAATTACCTCAATGTTGCCAACGTAATTAAACGGAAGCGTTTCGTCATTTTGGTTAACATTTATTCAAATTTACATCGTGTAACATTAGGTGTATTTAATGTTTTATATGTGTATGAAAATATCAGACCATGATGGTTTGTTTATACATGGAGAAACGGTAAGATTATTCTGTACAAATTCGAAGAATATGTAAGAGCTAAAGGAGATTATATTAAAGCATAATATGGCTGTGGTTCCTATACTACGAATACAAATCATAAGTTTTATATAATTGTAAGATAAAACATTCTACTATAAACCTAAGCTCGTGTCATTAAAGCTTATAAAATTGCAAATAACAATTTAGTTTATAAATGCAGAAATTAGTCAGGCATTATCAATATTGCCGTAAGTTCAGCCGTTCGATTTATCTAGAGACGTCCATCGCGGATGTGGGTAAGGAATAAAAATGCCATTACTCCAATGAGCCGTATCTCGAGCTTCAATTAGGCTGCCTTTACACGAGGAGCCAGTACTAATCCGTTGAGATAAGGCACTCCGAGCAACTCGATTTAATCACTCGATACTGAATCAATTTATTACATCCATCCAATAAATTTACTGTGCACTAATACGTATTGACATTGTTGAAATATTTTGCTAATAGGATTTTGAGTGGTAATAATTTTATTCAAATACTATTTTAAGATTTGTAATCATTATTATCTGCTAATTATATAAAAACAGATAAAAAATGACACAATCGTTTTAACAAACAACACAAATAGTGTACAATTTTGATCGATCAATGGACGATCAAACCCTAAAAGAAAATGTCTCCCAAATTTTAAAGAATTGTATACATTCTAGTCCTATATCTATGTTAAATGTTATGCACACATCTTCCTTGCCAATTATCAATAACTAGCTTTCGCCCGCGACTCCGTCTGCGCAATTAAAATCAAAAGAAAGTAGCCTATGTGTTCTTCCAGACTATCCTCTACATACTTCATCAAGTAGCGTGAAACAGTTTAGGCTACAAACTCTAACAAACATCTAAATTTAACTTAAACTTTCGCATTTACAATATTTGTAATAGATGACACGATCTTATAATTCACTCTATAAAAGCATTCGCAAATCAACAGATGGTTGTACTCGTTTGCAGTTGCTTAATAGCCTATTAAAGAGCGATAGCTTTTAAAATCCATGTAATGGTTCAGAATGTTCCATTCAGGGTAACATATTTAAATAGTTAGAATAGCGCATTATTAACCTAAGGATTTAATAGCGAACACAATTAACTAAGCCCTCGAGCGTTGTACCAACTCAAATGCAAATAGCCTATCACACTGAATAAGGCAATAAGATTACATTGTGCGGTTCCAATAGGTTATCTCTGGATCTCAGTTCCAGCGTTTAATTTATAGAAATAATATAGATAAATTGCGATCAAAAACTTTCCGCGTTCCTTTAAACGTATCCGTGGAATGTCTGTCTGTTTGACTGGTATAGATATGACTATGAATATAGAATCATTACAGAGTAAGTATGTCTTTTTCTTTGACCAAATATGAGTGACTAGGTGTTGCTTGCGACTTCTCCCCCTTGAAATATAGCCTATTTTACTCACAGATAAATTATCTTTCTAACGGTGTAAGAATTTTTATAATCGGCCCAGTAGTTTTAAGTTATTTCAATACATACAAAAATATAAATCTTTCCTCTTTATAATATTAGTATAGATTCGCAAAATAGGATAACCATTATGGCATAAATACTTTACTAAGATGAAAAGAAAATGAAGTAAAAAAGGAGGTAAGCTTAATCGATTGTATTCCAATGAAAGCTCGATTCGTATGATCTATTAAACATTTATTGAGCTATAAACTTTCAACCCCGCAACGGTATTACCGTTACATTTGTACTCCAGAACTTTATTACTCTGCATCCAGATGTTCATCTTAAGCTTTTATTTCATATTCTTACATGACTTTTAATGTCTTTGTAAGTTAAGCTCATTGTTTATTAAGCTTTTTGTAATTTATTGTTGATTAAAAATTATTTTAGCAATAAGAAAGTTAAATGTAATAATCGATTAACAAAATCGTTTTAATTTGTAATAACGCAAGAAAGAAATCTATGTAAAATGATGTAGTTATGTTGATAAGCCAAATTTAAATAAATCCCTTAAAATCATCAGAATAGTCAAGTTACTTTAATATTTTCAAATAACTCCTATCTCTTAAATATTTGATTTACTTTTATGAAACTGTTTTCCTACAGGTTTTCGGGAATCGGCGTTCCTTTACGCCCTAACATCAGCAGGAGTGGCTCACGCCATTGCCAGGGCCTGTGCCCAGGGCCGGCTTCTATCGTGTGGCTGTGATCCTCTCGGGTACCGCACTTCCCACGACCCTAGGGGAAGATCGAGAGCCAATAAATGGGAATGGAGCGGTTGTTCGCACAACTTGGG
>JAOCNA010000001.1:2367285-2378120 GCA_026546675.1 Papilio helenus
CCTACATGTGTCCGTTTAAAATGTTAAGACTAAATGTTACTTAAGTAGTATCCACTGCTATTTTAGCTCTGTTTTTTAAAGGTAATGGAAGTAAGGAATCCTTTGTACGAATATCGTTGGGCTTAACTTGATATGGGATGGCAGTCCCACTCGCGATTCGGGTTCAGTCTCTACGATGGCAACTGAATGCAAATGCTACGGTAATTTCGTCAGGGGTTCAGAAAGGGACCAGCTGAGTTATGCTCGAATATTCTGTGTATATTTACTTGTGCTGTCTGCGTTATAAAATTAGATATACCTCGTTGAAATAGGCAAGTAGGTCCGTCCTAAGTCCGCTCTAGTCAAGTAAAACTCAATGTCGCCAGATAGATTAAAAAAATCGTGTGATCACATTTGTATAATTTAGTGTAAATAACACCCAAAAAAAAATCAGTTCGCATAGGTATTTCACATGTATGCAAAATAATAATTTACTTCCATATTCATTTAACAACGTTGACGCATTGTTCGATATCATTATAAAACTAAATAACGAGCGTATTAAAATTACGTTACATATAACAATAAACTAACTATAAAACAAAAGAATAACTCTATCTGTTCCAGATAAAAAAGGGCTTAAGTAATAAACTGGTCCCGTGATACATTAGAGCATTAACGATTGTAAAGTTACACATTAGCATAAAACTCCAATAGTAAGCACATAAAAAAGTAATTTCACAAGTCATTGAGTTTAGCAACGGCAGCTTTGCGCCTTTGCTTTTCGTTTAGCGCAGAGCATTAACTATTCATGAGACTGTAATGATCGGCGATGCAAACTCGAGCCTCTACCAGTATTACTGTAGCAACAAGACAAAGCGAATAGTCCTTGACCCAAACGCGGGCCGGTTCCTGCGTGCACTTTTACTATTTCGAGCTTCCACAAGCGCAGCTGCGAATCCAAGCCAACTATATCTTTAACCAAAATTTTACTTAAGTCAATTTATTCCTTTCTACTAAATGTAGAGCTTCTAATTAAAACTGTCTGTTAGATTCATTACATAAATAAATAATATCAATCACTCATTATATATAATTGCCTTATGACCCAACTTGTTACATGTAAAATAAGTTATCCCGTCTCATAGCTAATCTAATCACTTGAACCAAATCCACCAAGTTATTCACAATGGCTTCCCACACGTCAACAGAATCACGCGGCCGTTGTAAGCCCCACATACTCTGTACTTACTGGCAATGTTAAGGAGTTATTATTTCAATGAACCAGCTTACGTCACGAACCGGCTTAGTTTCTAATACCGGTGTTGTTTCATCTTGTTAGATAACTATCTATTGTTGTACTGCAGTAAGCTAAACAAAAGAAAACCTCAGAGTATATTATCAAATTTCCACGTGTAACGTGTTAAACAAAGTGAAAATAACACGCGTTACTTGTAAATTATGCAATGGAAGGAGCATTTCGAAGTCGACATTAATATAAAGAGTTCTGATGTTTTTAAAAGTCAAATTTAATCTGTAATTTGTAAACCTTGTTAAAGCTGGTGTGAGTATTATGACAGAAGATTATAAAGGTTAAGATTTTCAAGCGAACAAGATGTTCATTACATTAAGTAGAGCAAGATGAGAGATTTAAAATCAGGTTACATTAGCATACCATTCATTAAAAAACAAGAGAACAGAGTGTAAGCATGTTCGACCTACTTAAAAATATGATAATCACGACTATCCTTCCACAATGTCAGTGGAAACTTACGGTAAGAGAATCAATCCCGTACTATATTTACACGTTCCGGCTTTTGTTTATAGTAAATGTTGTTTCCAACAACCTCAATACCGTATAGCCACGTCATTGCCGAAGACAAATTGCAGCTGAGATTCCGACTACCGTTCTGGTGGATAATTCGAACTGCCTAATACATTAAACCTTATAAGGAACGGAAACAAATCCAACGCTAAGCCTGCGTAAGCGGGATCCACGGTAAATTGCCATCATTAATCTTTGCCCTCTTGTCCTCGAACCATGAGGAAATGCGATACCGGAAATAGAAGTCATCAAGAACAGTAATATTCCTTAACATCCCTAATAAAACATTCAGGTCAAGGCTGACGTCAGCTTAAGATCTTAAGCCAGCTAAAGACTCTCAGAACAGTACATTTATAGTTTTACCCACACGCGCAGTATCTTGTATGCAGTGGGATTTATGAAAATCCATCAATATTTCATCTGGAATATCATAAAACCTCTTGTGTATTAATAGTGTTCGAAGTTTCGACCTAAGAACATTTATAATTGGCATATAACGGAATACATAATCTAATACCGAGATAAAATTCGTGAGTGTAGCGATGTGACCCATATACGAAAATCCCACGAGTGAAGCCTCGCTGGAAATCAATTACTCGATCTATTGTTCGTTTTTAACAACGTCTCTCTTGAGACTTGAGGCCTCGGGGCTATCACTGCGGACGAATATCTACCGTTAGAATTGTTTTAATTCTAGTTCGTTCATTTAACTATAGCAACCTTTTTATTACATACTGCACTGATGCCTCAAGAATTTAAGAAGAATTTCTAATATATGTAAATGCAGTGCCACACTTGCGCGGACGCAAGCTGTTTTATTTGCGCAACGCCGCAATGTTTCCCGTTGTCAGTTCGCGCGGACATGGCGTGTGAGCGTGACATAACGGGCAACGTATCGCTCACTGCATTTATCCTCATACAAACGAGTAGCTTTCAGTAACAGTATTGCTTGCGTTAAATTAAATGGAGCTGAAGTTCTGTTAAATGGTTCATGAATTGATAGGATGGTCACATGACTGTTTGATGTCATATTTGTTACTAAACTGCATTAATTGATATGACAGAACTGACGTAGAATAAGAAGTAAAAATAACGCCATATCATCTAACTTTAAAAAAATCAGGTTAGGTAGAAGACTATTTAACAGAACAAACATTTCATTTTGAGATGACGTTATGCACACACGGCACACGTAGTAAATTGAACAAATGAAACTTTTATAACGTCCGTAATTCCGAACAATATGCGGTAATTGACGGTCCGCTCTCGTTGCGCCGCATCGAGAATACGCTAAGATGAATTGACAGCAAATAAAAGCAAAAGCCAGGTGTAAAATGAAAATTATGACCGCACAATAAAATTAAGTTGACACGAACGTGACGCAAACTTGATAAAAGGATGACGATGAAATTATTTTTTTTAATAAGACGATTTATATTTTAATCAAGTTTCAAGATAAAATATTACAAGAAAAATGTTCAACTTGAATATTTTTAAGATTCGTTCGGAATCTTATTTAGATCCCTTATCTTTTTTTGCTAGCGAGACTTCTATTTATTTGAATGAGTAATTCTTAGTCAATTTCCACTAGCACGACCGTCGCTGCTACAGAAATAGCAAGTCGATTGGTGTAAAAGGGGTTTTAGCGGATTGAAAGCTACAAGACGTTATTGGTCGATAACTTTAGGAACATTGGCTACATGCAATGCATACGTTCTGTAAGATGCAATCATCAACAATAAAACCCTCTTTAGGATTCAGTATAAAACGTGAGCAATAAAAGTATAACATAAAATGATATTACTGGGATAACGAGTATAAGCCTTTACCCGCCCCAAAAGACAATATCGCTCCAGGCTCTTGCTACAAAGTATTATAAAAGATATCAAAATCAGCACGAGCCCAATAAAGTAAAGAGGGGAAAAAAGGAACGTTGTTAAGATCACCTGTTATATTGTGACTTTTTTCTTAACAATGGAAAGAATTTCGGGAGGAAAAATTGTATAGAATTTAATAGATCCATTAGGGAATTATTTACATTCATCCCTGTTTATTATCTTTTATTTTAATACTGCTTTAATACTTTCGAGTATTTCAACCTAGTAGTTATTTATTAATTCGTTAAAAACAAAAGATAAATCAAACATAAATAAAAAGACGTTATTTATCTTGAATTTCCTGTCGAGTTGGAACGTTTGTGAAGTTTCATCTCCGGCGCGCTCACTGCAGAAACAATACAGATGTGAATTTTCTTTTATTCCGTCACTAGCACGGCAGCGCTAATTTACTGCGCAACAGTTTAAAACAACGTAATCGTTACTTTTACTGCTTACACATGGTCCAATACATAAAACTGTCAATGTAAATATTTGCAGTGTTTAAAACTATTCTCCTTTTTATTGAATCGAAAAAGTTCGCTTGATAAAAATCATTAAACTTATGATGGACAGAAAATTCAGAACAGTCATACTAATATTATAAATGCTAAAGTTTAGATGGATGGATGTTTGTTAGTTTACCGCTTAAACGACTGAACGGATCTCGATGAAATTTGGCATAGATGTAGAGCAAAGTCTGTAAGAACACATATCCTTACTATTTTTTTTTAATTACACGCGGAGTCGGGGGCGAAAGCTAGTATTAAGAAAAACTGAAACTGTCGATAAATGTTAAGAGTAAACATTTCCCAATGACTTTAAGAAGCAAAGAAAGTACATTCCGCCGCATCGTCTAAAACGAGTGCCTCTCCGGCATCGGCAAGGGGCCGTAAACAATTTACCAGCGACCGCCGCATCCTAGCCTTTAGTGCAGCCAGCCGGATAACACGACCAAACCAACCGGCAATCACCCAAGAGTGTTTACAGAAATGCGCTGCGACCTTTAAAAGTTCACCGTTCAGTCCCCATTCACAATCTCGATGTTTTTCAATTAGGACAAATTTAGTACGAACACTGAAACGACATTTAAACGCTCAAACTGCAAATTACATGAAAAAAATTGTCATCTCACAGATTGTAAGCGGTATTTACGAAGCGAAGTGTTAAAGACTCGTTTCTATATAAGGCCTTTAGGTACTTTATTTTATTTTCATAGGTTACGGCATAAGGTAAACATTACATTTAGAGCGGGAGCACACATTTAACTAAACAATCGCACAACTGTTGTGAGATTGTCGATTGTTTCGCAGCACTTTTTTTGTATTCATTGTATTTAACTGTTTAGTTGCACAACTAAAAATCGAGTAGTACGCGCTCGCGTGCTCTTATAAAACTGTTGTATCAGTTTCAATACAAAAGACTAACTAAACTTGATACAACCGCAAAGAGTCATGATTTATTAATGTTACCTCACAAGTTCTCTGTCTGATCGTTAATCTTAGTTTCACAAGTTACTCAAGGAGAATAGAAGGAAAGCTACTATAATCTTTATTAGATAACTTTCTTATTAAATATAGAGATCTATTTATTTTCATCACCATGGTTAGTTACTTAATTTGCTGATAGCACCACAATAAGTAATAATGTGCAAACTGAATGGGGTTTATTTCAAAGAATAAATTACCCTACAATAATAAGAAGAATTAAGCAATTAATCGATGTAAAATTCAAATGAATGAAAATCTTCTAACTTAAACAAATGATAATATCCCGTATATAAAAGAGTTTAAATTATAAGTTTAATATGAAACCGTATAGCGCACCGATAACAAATCTTTGATAAGGACCGTAAGGAATTTAATCTCATAGAGGTCGACTACAATAATAATAAATCAATAGTTACCGTTGCATTATTTAAAAAAAAAAACATATTTTAAAACAAGGAAACATCAAGTAATCATTTATCCTTATTTTCAATGCCATACAGAATTATAAAGTAATATTTAATTACTGCCATTTATAAATATTCGCTATAATATATTCTGACGTATAAAAGTAGTTTTTTCCTTGAACAATTGCGCGAGTAACTCCAAATTTTCAATGTTATCATATAACCTTACTAAAAACATGAATGGCGGAATAAATTAATGTCACATACTGCGTAGATAATTAAGTCAAGAGGCTCGGAATAAATTTATCAGCGTTAGAGACATGATATCAGGTGTACAATGCAAACAGTCGAAATTTGTTCAAGTGGCCGCGACGTGGAATGCGTTGCGTCACAAACCTTGAAGTGCTCTCCTACTGCATGTGTCCGTATCACTCACCTGTAACAAAAATAACAAAATCTTAATGATAACATAACTATGACCTTGCTAAGATCTTTACTATACCAAGAAACTACAAAGTAGGTAATAAATTTGTGCACAGAGTATCGCGTCGACAGAATGTTCAGGAAGTACAAATCTGCCAGCTATAAATTGGGTACAGAATAACATGATAAACGCAAGTACCTTTTCATATCCCAAAAGCTTTTAAGTTAGTTTATACTCCCAGAGACCTATTTTGCTGCATTATTTATTGATGAAATTCTTAACCAGCGTGTATGATATATGTTTCAATCGACCGTATTATTTATCGCTGCACTCTGAATTCATTTAAAAAGATGCGCGGTCCAGTTCGATGCTAGAAATATCTACATCAACTTAGGTCAGTTCGAGCTAGTTTAGCTTGGTTTAAGACCAGTTATGCAACTGTCTGCAACAATCAGGCTGTAACAGAATCACGTCGCATTATCTGAATTAGGCACGTCCTGAGCGAATGGCAATAATTCCGTTAGGACAACTTTAACAATATTAAGAAACCAAAACCAAGCAATTTTCATAATCGTATAAAAGCTTCTGTATTTATTTTCATAAAAGTTGAACGTTTTAACGTAACGACGTTTTCAAGCGATACCTGTTTAAACTCTATGAAATAATAAAAAATGTAAACATATTTTCTGCCGTACATTGAAAACGAAAAACTTTCGTATCAAAACTTAGAAGAGGGAACAGTTTTAAATCGTAGTTCAACAGTTTGTGAGGAATAAAACAGTTCGCTACACTCACGAAAAGAATATTCTTGTAATATATCAACATACTAAAGAATACATAAAGGAATATTACTATTTGCGAAAAACGTACGAGAAAATTGCAAGAAATACTTCAATTCATGTATTTTAAACTCTTCAACCAAAGTGTCAGTTTAAAGTTTAAAACAACAGGAACTTTGTCATTTCAACTTGCTGAAAAGTTTTCGGTGAGTTTGTGTTTCAAAACATCTCAAAGAGGTTTCCTTCCAAAGTTTAACTTAGTTATTACTTTACTCAATCATTTTATATAACTTCCTATTTTACACAAAGTTCACTCATTGAAAATTTACGTTTAAATATTGAACAAAGAGTAAAGAACTTATTTTATTATTATGAAATCAGACATCAACAAATTTATAAAAGTGTAACAAACAAAAAATTACGAGTGCTAATCAATAATGATCGAAACATAATTTAACCAAAAGGTCATAAAATGTCAAGACACGAGAAAGTGGGTAAACGTGACTAGTAAGACAATCATATCTCGTGAACCTTTGACCATCCTGAACTGAGTCGAGCAACAATACTCCATAGTATGGATAATATATAACTAATTAATAATATAAACATGTAGTTAATGACAATTTAGTGGTGTATCTACGTGTTACTTAGCTGTCATAATGATTGTGTCCACCATATCAAAAACCAATGTTCAACATAATCTCAACGTAGGTCCATCAATCTTCGCACTATAACGTTGTACATTACAAGGCTCGATTGTAACATCAGCTATAACATCGTTTATTTAAACACTATTAAGTTGCTTAAATTTTTGAAAGAAAACAGATTACCTACAGTTGGTGCCATAATAACAGCCTATACGTATATTAACCACAATATTTGAGGCGATAGATCATGTTCAAGCTAACATACGGGACAGCTCAACTGGAACATAGTACAAAGGTTTGTCCGTCCTTGAATTATCACCAGGCATTGTCATCGCACACAATGGCTAGGATTTGCCTAGGCCAGGCGCGCGACGGGCACGCGCCGACGAGCAAAAACTGCACACGGCACGGACAAGTAAAGCGGAAAATTGCTTTCATTGTTATATCCAAAGTTGGCAAGGATTCAAATGCGACACGGCTCGTATTTGGTCATTAGGTGACAGGCCGGTGGAGCAATTAGACGACATGTGTTCGCTATCGGCAGTACGTCATTAGAGGCCGACTAGTGGTCGTCATCAGCCTTCCTGATGAGTACTCTATAAACCTGATGTTATTGAAACTGGCTTAGTCTTGTTACTTGGTATGCGGAATTACTAATAAATAATAAAATGCATATCAATAGTATCTCTTACGAAACTTTAATATGTATAAGGTTCATTAAAATAGAATTGAATGAAAAACATAATCGTAAAATTCAATTATAAACAAACGTTTTATTTACGATCAATTTGCCAATTCTAAAACTGAACATTAATCGTTGCGTTATCTAATTAAAGGAACGTTGAATAAAGCCAGAAACAATGTACAAGATGTTACGTGCACTTCCTATCATCAGGAGAACTCTATGATTCGACGGTATGTATCAGTAGGTTGAAGTAACATTTATCTTCATACAATATCGTATGTTTGAATACTGCGTTGGGTCCACTAATCGTTACATTAACCCAAATGCATCCGGATCTAAATAGATCGAGTCAAATAAATTGTCTTCTGACTGATAAATCCCTCCAAACGCTTACATAATTTGGAAAGAATTTTAAAAACTTTTACGTTAAGTGACGGCATAGTTTAACATTTTCTAAATTGCATCCACTTTATTTAAAGCTATTGGTCATTTATTTGACCGTTGTCGACAGGTTTAAGAATGTTGCTTCCTCATTTCTGCTGCACAGTTTTTTTTTAGAGTGCTACAAGTTTATAGGTCACGAAGACGCGACAGCCGCTTGCTTCATAGCTCGGAAAATTAATTCGTCCACATGCTCGGCTTATTTTAGATTAGCTTTAACATGTACACTGCGGCCGGTGATAGTTTGGTGACTGAGCACTTTTTGGATATTAGTTGTACCTATTGCATATCTCTTGTAGTTATTATTACAACAACCTATTGTCTCCATAGATTAGGGTTCACTCATTGCAAGATTTTTGGATCAATTTTCCTAGAATAAATACTGTGTTTATTGTTCTTTTGTAGTTAAATAATTCAACATAAAAGTCTATGTGTGGCATACTTGGTTGGTTTAGTACAGGATAGACAATAAATAAATCAATAGGGCACTCGACGACGGTATCGACGCGATAACGATAAAAACGGGTTTTATTGGCATTCAACCCTGACGATGCGGCAAAGATACGAGCATATATGCGGGTGATTCACCAGAAACGTAGCTGGTAGGTACAATGCGATACAAACTTTAAGGCGGCTCGGAATTTCACACAAGATATTGCACAGAGGCCAATATTAGGTATCAGCGGAACGAGGCACTAGCAGTAATATATGCTTAAAACCACAAGCAGTCATGTTTGAATCTTGTGATACTAGCGACACGGAATAGAAAGGTGGCATTGTGAGCGACCCACGCACTAGTATACAGGGACAGGCTTGTACTCATGTGACGTAACAATCAACTAAGCCCATGAATAAGCAACTTACACAAGCGATAGTCGACAATGTTACAATTAACGCTTTTAACTATGACATGATATTTTCCAGTATCAATAAAACTTCGGAAGCAATCGAGCTCGATTACTTCCGAAGTTTGAGGTTTCAATAGAGTATTATGGGACAAAGTTAGATCACGAGCGTATGCACTATTTTAAATAGTACATCTTTGTGCCAAACTTCATATAGATCCTCTTCTTCAAACTTTCGCATTGAAAATATTAGTAAGATGTACATTATTGGGAAAGAAGTTCGCCGTTTCTTATAGCGATTGTTTTCGATGACAAAATCGGCGAATCCATCTTCATAATTTATACTCGGGCTTGTGTAAATGAGTGGGTAGTAAATATTTATATCAATAATCTCATCTAGGTCTGTTACAATATTAATTTCGTAAGCCTAGTAAACAAGTTCTTTTTTAGGCGTAGCATCTTAATATTATTATTGTCTAAATAGTTTTTAATGATTGCAATAATTTTTAAACGGACAATTAAAGTTGTATTCAAAACCTATTACAAAAGTAAAACGATTGATTTAAATTATACAAGTGTGAAATGCGAAATTTAGGATGTATGTTTGTCACTACTGATCTCCAAAATGGCTAAATAGATCTCGATAAAATTTATCACAGACTTAGAAAATATTCTAGAAAAACACAAAGACTACTTACAATTTTTTTCTTAAATTCCGTTTCGACGAATTCACGGGCAAAGTCTAGTTTATTGATGAGCTGTTGCTCGCGACTTTGACCACGTGAATTTGAAAAATGATAAAAAAGATATTCTATGTTACTCACTGATAACGTAGTTTTTTAATTGTGAAGGAATTTTTCAAATCGGTCCAGTAGTTTTTGAGTTATTTCAATATATACAAAAATTGAAAAATACAAATCTTTCCTCTTTATAATATTAGTATAGATGGAGTAAACGAAGCATATTCGACAAATATTATAGCATTGTTTATTTACATGTACTTCCCAAACATTCCTATGTTAATAACCGATCAATATTTCAAAGATTTGCATGCAGTATAATAAATTATGAACATTCGACGTTCTCTGAGGTAAACATGATTTGTCTGTCCGTCTGTCTATTATGTGTCTCGCGGATGATTTGTGCGTGAATACGGCAAACATTCACCCACGCATCATTAATTGTGTTACGATTTATGAAAATACTAGCTGTTGCCCGCGACTTCGTCCGCGTGGTATTAGAAAACATATGAACTTTGAAATTACAAGAATCTACGTATCCCTCGGGAACCGGACATTTTTCAAGGATGAACCTTATCCCCAGACTTTGTTTTATATCTGTGCCAAATTTCAATAATATTATGTGGAACCATTGCAGAATTATCGAGTAAACATTAAAAAACAAAATTAATGCATCCCACGGGAACCGTAACTATTTCCGGG
>JAOCNA010000001.1:2396784-2406860 GCA_026546675.1 Papilio helenus
ACCGGAGCGTTTAAGTTATTAAGGAAGCCCCGACGCTACGCCCCTTAATGAGATTAGCCGGCAAGGCACCGACGAGGATACAATCTAACGCAAAGCCGGTAAAATTCAGATATTCCTTAGTTCGTTGCCTATCGCGGTCCAAAGAGTAAAATACTTGCACCCTGGCGAGATTAGAGCAGGGATATGGCTTCGCCGAAGCCGCAGGCGTTTAATCAAAAATAATCATCGAGTGTGTTATTGCGTTACATATAAAATGACTTTCTTCTTTATGTACATAACAATATCGCCCACGGACCAAATAAAATAGAATAAAGCATGACAAAGTCTTATATGGTGCGTGTTAGTAGGCTATAATAAAATCAGAATGTTTTCCAGCTTATAACAAATGCCCAATAAACGGAATATTTTTGTACTAAAATGACACGATCACATTGTTTAGGCTACAGAAGATAACAATTATAAAACTTGCATGCATTTCCCCAAAAAGACTTCTTTAGTTCATACTTAGTGATCAATACGAAATTAAGACGAGTTAGCAGATATTACAATTGTTTGAACCTTGAACTCTAACCATTGAGTCTAGAAGGCGAATCATTTCTGAATACACTCAAGGCGATCGTACACGTCCGATGGCAGAGCGCTGTTTATCCGATAATTTCACTAAACGCCCCGAGCCGTTCCAGTCTCAATGTTCCAAAGCACATCAATCATGCACTGCATCAAAAGCAACGTAATCTTGCAATTTTCTCCCACGACTAATAACTTATCCATACATCAACTTTATAAAATCCAACTACAGGCATAACCGTCTCAATTGAAGTTATTTCGGCTTTACTATACCAACTATTAGTTTACTTTTAAAAACTCAAACCATTTAAGCGTTCATGTGAAATCAAAAACTATGTACTTATGTCCATGTAGTGTTTTGCAAATTATTGTTAGCTCGCCGGATCATTTTATCAGAGCGTGTCACAGTAACATTGTAAATCTAAACAACGTTGTGTAGGAATAATCAGACCACAAGCGGAATATGATATCCTGATATCACTTAGAACCTGTTTAGTCCCGTTTTACTGTTGAAGATATCAGTAATAAACATAAAATGTACCGTTTTACGACCAATGTGTTTCAACGATGTTGTTTTTTCTGCATACGTTATTTAACTGGATTTCGTCGTGAATAAATATTACATTAGAGTATTGAGTAGTTGTTATTTAACATACATTATTAATTTATATTCAAATTCTGCGAGCTATCTGTAAATTACAACATATCAATTAGGTCTTAACGAATTTTTAATTAAAAAAATATATTTTAAACGCAACCAATCAATGCAACATTATCTAAAATTTGAAAGCAATTAAGAGACTAACTTTTTACTGAAATACAATTTAACAGAATGTAATACTCATGATGGTGTTTTCGACAATGCTTTATAATTACGATATTATTGATTGATTTTTATTTATAGACGAAATAACAATAATTTATACGTTCAAGAATAAATATTTTATGAGTTTAAGAAGAATAAACAGAGTTGTAATAAGAGCTTTAAATGGGACTTTGTTTGTGGACGAGGGTCGACGTCTAGACCTGAATCGAGCTCGCCAGACGGGAGCCGGGTCGTTAGCATTCATTTACTCTAAGTCCAGTCTGTATTTGAGGATAATTCGAGGATTACCCGGCGCCGACTTACAGTTTATGTTATTACAGTTACTTACAAAAGCGATCGTAGCATTACATGAACAGTTAGGGATACGTGCAGCTAAAATCAAATGAATATATTTCTTGATGATTCAAATAATATTTTGATTAATTACATATTACTTAAAAATGTTAGTTACATAATTGTTAAGAAAATAGAACTAAAATCTCCTTTAACACTATCATATTACACTAAAGTTATCTTCTAAATGTAGTGTCGTAAGTATGGTAGAGAAATCCTTGTTAAATATATTTCCTTTGGCAAGGCACATTAATTAAAGCTTCCATTTGAATCGCTTCAAATTAATCCGTTAATCTCAGGGAACCGCTTGTTGCCGTCAACGGATCAATTAAGAAGCAAATGTGATTATAATTTAAATCGACAAAAGTTTGTCACAAACTTCAATTTCAATTTGAGAATCAATGCATATCGCGAAGCAAGCTTCAAGTTTAAAACTTTAAACAATTTCCTAAGACTTCGTATTTATCAAACGAGCGTTTAAATCAAATAAGAGCGACAATTTGACGGGCATGCTTGATGTAGATTCCAATAAGGCGGACTACAAACTTTCGGAACTTGACCTTCCAAGTTAGAGGCCGCGCCCCCTGCCTTCTCACCCGCGGGCCCGCAATGCAGCACTCAGCGCCAAAATAGAATTCAACGCCAGACCTAAGCTTATAGAGCGCTTTGTGAAAGTCAACAATAATAACTAATCTTCATTTATGTAGATGTTGAGCAAACATCTGAATTTAAACACTAACAACGTCTTTTGCATGGAATGGTGGTGGAAAATTTAAATACATTGCGTATCAGGAACCGAAAAATCGTATATAACAGAGGCACAAACATGGTTGTTTCTTTTAAATATGACAAATTTCAAAGTTCCCTTAGAGAAGTACAAAATCCAATCAATATTTTAAGTTGAATCACAGTAGTAGTTACCTATCTTCATAACTTTAAGCCTTAAAATACATATTAATTTCGTAAACCATTTATATTAATTACTGTTTACAATAGATTAAGTACATCGACTTTAGCAAATGGAATGTCA
Organism: Papilio helenus; assembly: GCA_026546675.1. Classification (NCBI taxonomy): domain Eukaryota; kingdom Metazoa; phylum Arthropoda; class Insecta; order Lepidoptera; family Papilionidae; genus Papilio; species Papilio helenus. Next base: position 2,399,541 of record JAOCNA010000001.1, read on the forward strand.
ATGGTCTCAGTAAAACTGAATGGCTTCATTGCCCTTAATATTTTGGAGACAGCAAAAGCTAATTTAGCCGGCCCCCGTTGCGAGACAATTGGCTATTTGGCGACGACGCTTCAAGGGCCACCTTTTGTGTAATGGAATCGTGAAAACCCCACTAGGATAGGCCGAGCCTTGACACTACGGGCTGTCGGGGTCAAGGTAACCATAATGCGTTTATAGCTATCAACCTTGCGAACTTTATAGTCATCGTACGACCCTAGCGGCTGTAACTTCTCTCCTACTAAAAATAAAACCCCCAAAGTATACGAGTAAAGAGTGATTTCGCTTTGATGTCAAAAGATATCAAAGTCTTGGGTGTTCCATTAAATAGATTTTAGTATGTTACAAATCATTTCAGGTCTTTTGAACACTGGAAAATCCCAGAATCTAAAGAACAACGAAAACGAAACAGGTAAACATGAGAAACATCATTCAAACTCGTTTTAAAATCATTAAATTTACACTTGTTGTGTTTAATAAATCAGACACGTTATATCATAGGTACGTTAGGGTGAGCAACATAAAATGTTTTATTCTAGTTCTGGCTTAATTCGATGGATTCTTGACATTTTCCCCTCGAAACAAAACACTGAGTCATCGGTGTCCTTCACCTCTCATGGCCGTCCCGACATCCGCCTTTGATATTTTTACCTGCTAAAACTCACCTAAGATAACCAAACATTTTTCGTAACCAGAGACAAACCAATGATGATTAAAAAAATGAAATTGAACTTTTTCTTCGGATATTTTTTTCTTTTCTATGTTTCAAATATAAAAACTACTTAATAGACAATGAGGCTATTAAATGTAGGGCGCGGTTAAATTTAATCTAACCACTACAATGAATCGTTGTCCAAAAATCATCAGTTATGAAATGCAATAAATTTAAATAATTATTTTCACTGCAAATATAAACAAATGTTTCTTTTCAATAACACAAACAAAATTGTTTTTAATTAAAAGTTTTTTTCCAAATAAAAAATAGCACAATGTCCCCATTTCGTCTTAAGTATGGTGACACTACAAGTGAAGCAGGTAGCAGTTTATTCGCGTCACATTTGAATCCATTCATAGAGCTGACGTCAATGACGACCTGAGCTCCTTCAATGAAGACCTTTTTAATTTTTTACGGAAAATAAGTCAAAGAACCCTCACTATACAGATCCGTAATTTCTATAAAAACAATTAAAACAGTAAGCTTTATGAAAACTTTCCTACACAAGAATATACGAAAAGACCATACAAAGTAAATATTATTTTGTCAGTTCATTATTCTGCCTCTAATCCTTGTAGATAAATGAAATCTACGCTTTTAATTATCACAAGTAATAAACGTCAACACCTTTCACGCCACGTTGTTTGGTGTTTATGCAAATCAAGCGCGATTAGCTCCGACGACGACTCGGCCACCTACGACCGTGTGAATGTAGCCGGTGACTAATTGTAGACTGCAAACGTAGTACAATATTGAAAATTGTAGAACAAAACAATAACGGCCTTTGTTCGTATTAGTTAAAGAAATTGTGTGTACATTTTAATGCGTTTTGATTACAAAATTTGGTAATACATGGTTTCAATTGTGAGAAGCACAAGCACATATTGGATTTCCTCTTGCTTTCTTTATACTTTATAAAAAAACAACATCAATTTAAGATTAATGTCATAATCAAATATCAATAATAATGCATTATTCACTACCAACATTTTGACGGCGTTGTAAGATGCCGTTGGTTTGTATTGCATCGTGTTTTGCAAGGTACGCATAACAACAACATTCGAAAGTGTGTCAAGATTGCGATACGCCAGCGCCGACGCGGCTCGTCGACTGACAAATGCAACACGTCAAAACCTATTGCACCGCAGTCGCTTCCTTGTAATGCAAACACTTCGAAAATAACGAAAAGTGAACGTGATTGCATACGTAGATTATATAAAAATAATTACTTCCGCCAATTACTTGCAAGTAGTGCATTAATTATTTATAATAAAAAAAATCTACTCTCTTTAGTAACTTGTCTCCTCTATCCCACTTATTGGTGGAACCCAAAGCTTAACTAACCAAGAAGGACTACTCTTTAGTTGTTTTACGCAACTTTTAGGGTGACACTCTTTTAATACGGCCAGGTAAAAAGCAGTTATAAAATTTCACATTTATTGAAATTTTAATTTAATTGAAACAACTAATTAATTAGAGACGAAATCCCTTCATTTTAATTAAACGACCAACGAAAAAGCATAAAAGATTTTTTGATAGGACTTTCTCTGTTTATTGCACAAATAAAAAGCTGGCCGCCTTTAATAATAAAGTGAGGCTGAGGGAACAATAAAAATGCAGATATCGATTGCGAGGCGGCGGTGAGAGATGACGTTATTGTTCTAGACTATATGGAACGCGACTCCACCACGCTCTTAATTTGAAGGGAAGCGGCCGAGACAACACGTCCTTGTTTTTTAAACTTCACAATGCTATGAAAGCGATACGATTATTACTCACGCAATTGGAAATTCTAATTAATAGAAAACAAACTTCAATAACAGACATACAGGCCAATAAACAAGCTTATTTATAAACACATATTTCAATAAGATAATTAACAATAAGCAATCTGTGCCTAATATAATTTACACAACAATCAATAAGCTATTGTTCTCGGGACCATATAAGGCGACGCCCACATTAACGTTAGCTAAGTGTGGCATTGAGCTGGTGATTATTAGAATGTCCTTCCAAAGCTGCAGAGACTTTATCCAAGCGTGAATCAGCCACAACGGATACGTTTGTGAAACCGTGTCCCAGATTTCGTGAGAGTTCATACGCTTCTGAATATAATAAACCGGTCGCTACACCTCATTGTGACCTTACTCCTTCGTGACGGTGAAGTTGTTAGTGCGCCCTGGTGGTGCACGCGAACGCGTCACGTGATACATTCGACGTGACTACTTTACACAACCAAAATAGAACTTAAATTATTAAAGCAATCGATGCAATAAATCTCGATAACAGCCGTTTCGTTGTTATCTTCTATTATTAATAACCGTTGCATATCTTTTCAATAGGTGAACTATTTTAGTGGTAATAAATGTGCCAATAAAAATTTAATCCGCCATTCAAATAGCTCGAACATTATCGTGGTGCAATTACAAAAGAGACAGCGGCAATTTCAGCAAATTGTCGGCAATAACAGTCTAACGTTTTATTGTGTTGACACTTTCCGATATTCCAACTCGGTTGCGGGCAATAACACTGTGAAATGGCGACGGAATTCCGTACGTCACGGAGGGTATGCAATAATGTCAAACAATTTTGGAAGTAGGGTAAAAATATCAGTGTAAGAAATAGTATATTTTTCGTAGAAGTCATCCATCCTATCCTATCTACCAATAATAATTGGATATTCAGATGTTAAATCGATAAACAATGCCTATTTATTTCGTAACATTTCAGTACCGAGTACTCTTGAAAGCTAATGTTATTGGACGTAAATGAATGTAATATACGGTACTCATCTCCGAAATGGTTCGTCGATAGACAGCCGCAATGCCGGCTTCAGACAATGATTGATGGCCGTTACATAGGCGGGCCTATGCCGATAGGAAAATACTTCATAATGTGCCCGTAGTTTAACTACCACTGCAGATGTAACCTGTCAGTGGTTGAATGATGTATTTTTGATAGGAAAGACAAAGATCGTGCGTTCCGTGTTTACATTTCTATCGATCCAAATTCGCAAGGTTACCGAATGTCGGTTCGTCTCCAAGCTTAACTCTAAGTAGGAGCATAATCATATTTATTCAACTTATTTACCGTTACATGCTAAATTTGGATATCGTATAATGACTTACCTTTAAGTATGATCCATAATATTTTGTGACGTATGGACTGTCGCATTGAGACAGCACCATGATCTCCTGCTGTATATCCTCGATCTCATCTTCTGCTTCTTCGAGGTCGATTATCTTAATAGCGACCACTTGCTGTGTCCTATTGTCTACGCCTTTGAAAACCTCGCCGAAGGAACCCTTGCCGATCTTCTCTTGTTTCGTGAAGATCAGCTCAGGGTCGACCTTCTGTGAACAAAATAAACGAGTGTTAATCACAATTAAGTAGGGTTACATTTGAGAAAAATTTTAATATGCAAATACCAATGTTGTCTTTGGAATATTTTTCAGTGTTTGTGGACAGAGTGACCTAAATTTGTTTTACCCTCTAAAATATTTAAGGCCAGTTGTAGCGTCAAATTTACAAAACTGCTATTATGAATAAATTGAAAAAAATATCGCTATTGTCACTGTTTTCTTATATTTCTTCATTATTATGGAACAGTCTTACCCTATCTTATTTTAAAATTGCAATTAATTAATACTATGAAAATATTTTAATTAATGGCGTAACTACAGTGTACATAACTAGCAGATCTAAATGCAAATTAAAGCATAGTATAATATTCTCACGTTCTAACAAGCATACTGAATTCGTTTGAATTTTAGTATGACGGTTATTTAGCGTTATAAAACAAACGTTAGACATTATAATATTCAACATTGATATTCAGCAAGAGTCCATCAACGATAAACATTCCTATGAGCCATCAATTCTACAATCACAGGGAAAAGAAGTTGTATTTCTATTTTACTACTAGCTGTTGCCCGCGACTTCGTCCTCGCAATATTAAGATAAAAAAGTAGCCTATAATATGTCTATGTAAGCTACCCTTCAGTGAAAGTGCAGTCGAAATAGGCTTAGCCGTTTCGGGGATTACCCAAAACAAACGCGGATTGCGGACAGACAGACAAAAAAAATTTAAATGCGATTTTAGTTATCAGCAACACAAATACATCATCTTCCCGAAATCTGAAATTTTTCTTTTAATATTACAAACAGACACCCCAATTTTATTATATGTATAGATTGAACAATAACGTTAAATATTATTCTTTTCAAATCAGTACATTTTAACAAGATAATATTAATACCTTTAAGCTTTAAGTTAAATAACAAAAGTTGTATGTGATAACTAAACCACTAATCACAGAGGAATTCGATAATATCGGATAATACGACACAGGTGAAAAACATTTACAATCATATCCTACATATTATAATTTACATTAGAAAAATAAATTTATAAATAAACTAGATAAGTAAACTACCTGGATATTTACTCGATTTTATCTTGTTCCAAAATTTGTACAAATTTTTTATCGGCTTTTTTTCTGTCAAAGACATCTGATAACATTAGGAAGTGTCTTTTTAAGTAGTTTTGTGATATAAAAGAATATTTAAATAGAAATTAATAACATATACTTCAGTAAAATTTTATTTCTCATACTTTATAGAACAAAAAAAACATAGTGTTTTGAGATAATTAGTTAATACGTTTTAGTGAATGAAAACCTGTTTTCGTAGCAAGCCCGATCTGTTTGACACGTGCCTAAAATTAAACTATTTGGACATTGGCTAGAGTTATATATTTTTGTTTGATAATGATAAATCCGTCATGATCATGCTATAGAATTGCTATGATACGATGTTATGACAAATCCATTTAAAAGGATATTAACATAATGACAAATCCATCTTAATTACATCATTTTTAATGCATTCGCTGACACAATATCTAATGCAATTAATCTGGGTGATTCGGGTATTGAAAGAGGAAAGTGCTGAAAATAAAATTGACAAAACATTTTATTGCCAAAACCGATTATACGAAAAACAAAGGAATGTCAATCGAAGTTGTAATGCTTTGTTCAATTCGCAAATCGAAGTCGACATAAATCGTTGACAAATACCTTATAACCAGTTAACATTTATCTAGATAAATTGTCGTCTATCGCAGACTATCGGAGGTGATAATTTACATAAAGCCGATGACGAACCTCGAAACAATTCCTCAACAAAGTTTGGTAAATTTGAATGACAGTGTGATGTTTCACGCCTCAAGCGCCGCGACAACGCTGACGTTTTCACAATAAACGAGTGTCTTTATGTAAACACGTCACGTCGCAAAACGTTCGGACGCATCTCATATACGGAGCCTTGACTTTTACCGACAATGTCACTTAAAATGTCGTGGCGCCGGTTGATTTTGTCGTACACTAATAACTCTCACATTTTTAATAATTTAAACTGATTTGGAAAATCCACTATACAACCAAGTCATAAGTAATTTAAACGCATAGCTGGACCTCTATTGTTACATCGGAATTTTGTTATTTAATTTTTCTACAGGAAATAAGGAAAGCCATGTAACATCATTAATGTTCATAAAATTGGTACAAACTTGAATGATAATTTCAAGTAACACGGCAAGAGAAAAGCGTCGTTCGAAAGAGGATGTTGTGACTAATAGTAATCAAGTAAGACAATAGCGGAGAACGGTAAAAAGAACGTGTTGAAAGAATGAATGAGGAGAATGAGGCGTGGCACATTTAAGAGTGGAGGGACCTGATAAAAATGCCACATTGCTTTTCAAAAAAAAAAATATATCATGAAGGTAAAGAGCTTATTATTGGAAGCAAAGCGTTCATGAAAACTACGAGTGATTTAAACTGTAATGGCGTAAACAAAACGTTTATTTGGTTTGTCCGGCCAATACATACAGGGTGCTTAAAAAAGCAATTTCAGCGAGCGAGGGATAGAGGCCATCGCGTTTTATCGCACCACCGTTCACTTAAAGCTTTTAATTATAACGTTACCATACAAGGCAAAGAAGGAACATAAAATTCATATCGACTGATAGGACAAAACCAGTTAAATTAGTATCAGTATTGAATACTTATTAATAAGTTTTTCTGTTGACGCAATTGTATTTATAACTGAAGAAATAAAGAGAAGTACGTGTATTAAAAAAAAGAACTTTATTTTACAAACAAAATTAAAGAAACAAATAATCCATTTAAGAAAATTGATCGTACTTTTGAGAGAATTAAATAAATCTCACTTTTAAACGTCCATTTAAATGGCTGAATGCAAACTTTTATATTAACATCATAAGAAATACTTCTGACTGTTAAAATTTATTCGAAAAGTTCACTAATCGGATTAAAAAGTTACGCGATAACATTCTGTAAGACAATAAATTTGGCTTTCGTTTAAGTTGCTTTCACAAGTTTGTTTTATTCTTTTTAAGCAATTACAAAGTTAGAGTTTTCAAAAATCTTAGCTAAACATAACCCTTCACTTACAGGTATCACGTAAATCATAATCATCATCATCAACTTGCCCTTATCCCTACGGAGGGTCGGCACAGTATGTGCTGCTCTTCCATGCAATTCTATCAG
>JAOCNA010000001.1:2443901-2462796 GCA_026546675.1 Papilio helenus
TGGCGCTACTTTCATACTTCCTCTAATATACACATTCTTAACTTTATCCATTCTTGTCACACCACACATCCATCTTAGCATACGCATCTCAGCCACATGCAATCTCCTTTCATCCGCAACTTTGTTAGTTTTTATGGTTTCCAATATTGTTAAATTATGAATTATTTTTGATTTATCTAAATTTTCTTTATATCTAAATTACAATGTTTTTTTTTGTGTCCAATACGTATTTATGTTGGCGTATTTTATGTGTCATGGTTCGTTTATAATTCTACTCGCAATACAATAATTTTAGTAAATAATGCGGAAATAGAAGTAATTGAACAATAAATTCCTTATATTCGTGTGTATTTTAATTATTTTATAAGTTTAAAAACGTCCTCGGCGCAAGAAAAGTCAAGCATCACCGTTATTCATCAAATTACTTGTAAGAAAATGTCTCATCAGATGATCATGAAATAAATGATGTCATTATTAATGTTTTATTTATTTATTTTTTGTATGTATTCTGTAGTTATAAACTTATCAAGAAACTATTGTATTGTCTGTAGTATTGAGCATAGATAATGCGATACTATACGAAGTATTAAGTAATCTGTACAGATTCATTGCAACATCGGAACAGAAGAATGTTCAATTTTAGTTTGAAAGTTATGGGTAAAAAAATGTTAATAAAATCCACTTTAAAATAATCTGATAAAAAAAATTATAGAACGTTAAACAGGAACGACGTGGATGACATTTGTTATCAATGTCATTCGCGATACAACACGATACGTCAGTTTTCCAATTCCAATAAAGTGGAATAGAAAATTTATTATATCATAGGTTTTATAACATAAATAGTTAAGTTTTACACATAAATTACATGCATTTACCTTACAAGATTGTAACGTCAGTGTATACATAAATAAATGTAACGAAATACAAATAAAATGGCTGATTTTATCAAAGGTCTTCTTTTATCGATTTTATCTGAAAAATGCTACGATGAGTATTTCCTTAATTACAACTTTCTTGACGGTAAGTAAAATATGTTTGTAATTTGCAGAAAACATGTTTAATAAGTTGAATTGTTAAGGTTATATTTTAAAAATTTATTTTCAGTACCATGTTTTAAAAGCTCTTTGAGCAAAGGTCTTGGGATCGGTATCATTGCCGGATCGATACTGGTAAAAGTACCTCAAATTTTGAAAATATTGGCCAGTAAAAGTGCTGAAGGCATCAATGTTTATGGAGTTTATTTAGAACTTTTTGCTATTACTGCAAACTTTTCTTACAGTTATGTTATGAACTTTCCATTCAGGTAATAATTTTTAAGATGCATTGTATTAGTTGAGTTTTATAGCATATGAAAGTTATATAACAATTGTATTTGTAGTGCATGGGGTGAAGGAACTTTCCTCGCAATACAAACAGCAATCATTGCTGTTCTTGTCTTACATTTTGGAGGGAATTCATTGAAGGCTGCAACATTTTTAGCTGTTTACATTGGACTTGTTTCAACACTTGTCAGCGGTTACACTCCAAAAGATGTATTATGGTCCATGCAAGCTATTAATGTACCAATCATTGTCATTGCTAAGGTAAAAACTTTACAAAAGTAATATATGCTAATTTATTCTACTCAGGAAACTGAATTTAAAACAGTTTCTTCTAACTTGAATACTGTATCATTGGCCTTATAAAAACACTATTTATTGAGTTTTTTTAATCCATATTCAAATTTCAGGCTATACAGATAATAACAAACTATAAAAATGGCAGCACAGGGCAGTTATCTGCGGTAACTTGTGCTTTGCTGTTTGGTGGAAGCATTGCTAGAATATTCACATCAATACAAGAGACTGGTGACTCCATCATCATCCTCACATACTGTGTGTCGACGGCCACCAATGCAGCATTGGTTCTTCAACTCTTCTGGTATTGGAATGTCAAGACTACAACTACTAAGAACAAGAAAAAGAAGAAGCGCACATAGAACTTAATTCCTAAGACTTTTTTAGTATGGTGATAGTTTTTTTAGGTTTCTTAAATTATTATTTTATACTTAACATAGGTCAAGTAATTAAACAATCAAAACCCGTTACATCGACTTGCTTATAAGGCAGTTATAGTCTAACCAGGAGTAACATTACCTTAGCTGTTAAGTTTTTATATTTCTGGTTAGGCTATAAATGGTATTATGCCAGTCTCTGGGCCACAAAACAATGTCTTTTTTAATGTAAAAATAATAACTAGAGCCTTAACATGTCAATTGACTGTTGGTATTAACTGATTGCTTGATGTCATTCAATTTCCAATAATGCAGAATTGTTTTGTAATGAATTGTACACCAGTTAGATTAAGCTCACTATGTGCACTCAGTTCTAACTCAGTTAAAGTTTTGCCTACATACGCAGTCTTAAATGGACAGAATCAACTGTTCATTTAACACTGTCAGAAATTCGCGTCCGTAGTAGGCTTTAAAAAAAGTACAGACTGACAATTGAAGTTTACTTGGCACTTTTATTTCCATTATTTATCAATAAACTTTTTTAATAGAACATTTTTTTTTATTTAATCTTACCTCAAATGCGTGATTTTTCCAAACATGAGAAAAATCATATTTAATGCAAAATCGATACAAAGGATAAATTATAAAAAAAATGTACCAAATTTATATTTTTTTATGAATGTTGTATTTTTACAACAGTGCACATTCATGGGTTAAGCAAGTGTTTAGAATTATAGTGTAACTGTCCTTAAGATTGACATCAACTGTTAAGAAATCATACTAATCAGTTTAGACGGCTGGATGTTTGTTAGAGTTTGTAGCCTAAACTGCTGAACGGATCTCTATTAAATTTGGCATAGATATAGAGGATAGTCTTGAAGTCGTGGGCGAAAGGTATTTCAATATAAATCAAAGAGTAATTTAATTTTATTATTTATTTTTAATCATTACACACCAATAGAATTATCTATATTTGTAATTTAGTCGAGTTTTAGTTCTACACTGGAATGATTACTAAAACAGTATTACGAGGAATCAATACAAAGCCACTATTTATTGAATAAACACAACAAGAAATAATAATGCAAATACGTATTGTTTATAAAAAAAAACAAAATGCAAGAGTCAAACATGGATTGTTACATTTGTAGCCACTTATATATTTACAATTTTAAATCCTACATTAAATGAAACTTATTTTTAAATCTGTAAGCACCTTATAAAATATTTTTTTAATAGTAGTCTTAACAAGAAACATGAAGGGGGGGGGGAGAAGAGCGGTATATGGTGGGGGAGGGTAAAAGTGTAGATTGGTGGGACTATTCTTTGGGCGCCTCCTCCGGGGCCTTCTCCTCGTGCTGCGGCCTGTCGGGCTCGTTGCCGTCGGCCCACTTCCCGTCGTACTCCTTGCGGTCCACGTAGCGCTCCTCCTCGTACTCGCCCTCGCTGCGGTGGCTGTTGCGTTCGGACAAACGAGAGTAGCTGTAAATTAATTGCGATGCTAATCGGAAGAAGTAAGCTCAGAAAGCTAGGTTGAAATAAAAAGAGAAAATCACTTTCTGGATAAATAATTTAGTGCAGACACTAAGAGCGGGCGCATAACTTTGTCTAAATAATCATACAACTGTTGTGCTATTGTCGATTGTTTCGCAGTCAATTTACCTGATTAGTTGTAAAATTAAAAATAGAGTAGGTGCGCCCATACAAGCTCATATGAATCAAAGTGTGATTAAACAGTTGTGCGATAGTTTATTCAAAGGTGTGCGCGCGCTCTAATACAAACTAATACTTATTTACTATGTTACAGGTTAACATTTTAATTAAATTAGTTTTCTGAACGACACAATGGTGAATCTAGGCTATAGCGCACACAGATCGGTGCCATGTAGTTGAATTGTGTGTGTGGGGGGAGGGGAGGTACAGACCTGTCTCTGTTATCCTTGTCGCGTCGCTCGGGGCTGTAGGAGCGCGAGCGACGTGTGCGGTCTGGGCTGCGAGAGCGCGAGTAGCGTCCGCCGCGTCGCTCGCGGAAGTCACGGAACCCGCCTCTGTTGGAATAAATATTTTATGAAGCTCATGCAAACACGTTTGAGAAATAGGACTAGACATACTGAACAACATCTTTTCACCGATAATTTCTTTTAAAGGTACTAATGTTGTCAAGTTTAGTACGCCATGTTATAATAAGCACCATATTTTGTTATAAAATAAACTAAACAGTGGCAATGAATTTAAATACAATTTATTATATTGACATGTGGTTTTGAGGATCTATTAATAGACAGCGTTAGTGAGGATCACGTGAAAAATGTCTCAAGTCTAGTGTCAACTATGCTCCTGTGCATATTTTTTGAATCTCTTTGGATGTGCATGTTGTGTATGTAGTGTTCGCTTCGGTTACCTGAATGGCCTGCCGCGCGGTCCGCCGCGTCTCGGGCGGAAGGGGCGTCCGCCGCGCGAGCGGTTGTCGCGCCAGTCGGGCTGGAAGCGGCGGCCGTCGTCGCGACGGAAGTCCCCGCGGCCGCGGCCCCGGCTGTTGCCGTTGTACGTGTGGAAACGCGGCCGGTAGTACGTGCCGCGCTCGAACCCGCCGCGCCCGCGCCAGTTGCCGCGACGGTTGTTGCGGCGCATCCTGCAACTCATACAATGTTAGTTGACAATATCTTAACATTTCAAATTTTAATATCTCAAACATCAGTTCATCTTTAAAATGTAATTTTGAAGAGTAAATGGGTATTTATTACGTTAGCGCGTACCGTCTTCCACCAAATCACTCTCATTTAGGTGGGATCGTGGTCAAGCGCTAGCTAAGTAGATCTACATTATCAGCTAGATGTCTGTACCTGTCCCTGGATCCGGAGCGGGAGCGCGAGCGGCTGCGCGAGTAGTAGGAGCGGCTGGCGTCGGAGCGCGAGCGCGAGCGCGGCGAAGGCGAACGGCGGCGGCGCGAGGCGGGCGACGCGCTGCCGGTGGACGCGGAACGCGACCGCGAACCGGACCGCGATCGATACTTGCGAGGTCGCGACCTGATAATTATTTCTACCATAAAATACACATATAAAGCAATGAATAGTACATGTCCCTAAATCGTAGCAAGGTTTTAGCTACTGTAAGGTTCCACATGCGTGTTTGTCGTGAGTAAATAGCAATAGTGAGAAGTAGTGAGAGGTAGTGAGAGGGTGGACCTGCTGCGGGAGCGCTTGGGCGAGCGGCGGTCGTCCTCGGAGGAGTTGGAGGAGCGGCGGCGCGGCGAGGGCGGCGAGGGCGGGGAGCGCGGGCGGCGCGCGGCGGGCGAGGGCGGCTTGATGCGCGTCACGAACTGCTCGGGGCGCGCGTCGCCCACGCACACCGGCGTCTCGCCCTCCTGCGCCAATCGGAATGAACCGAATTTGTCTAGCACTATATTGCCTTTGCGCACCTGCGGATGGAAATTAAAATAACACAACAAATAAAAACATGCATTACAAAAAAAAGCAAAAAAAAATTACTAAGTTACAAATATAATAAAAAATGAAATTATAAAAAATAATATCGGTAAAAAATATTTTGTTAATTGAAAAAAAAAGGGAATTTGAAAAAAAAAATAGGGATTTCTTTATCATGGTTCAGCACAAAATTTGTCCAAATGTATCATGTGTGTGTGTGGCTGTGTGAGTGTATGGTGTACCGGCGGGTGCGGATGCGGATGCGGGTGTTGGTGCTGCTGGTGGTGGTGCGGCGGCTCGGTGCCGGGCGGGTCGGGCTCGCGCGACTTGCCGGGGCCGCCGGGCTCCTTCATGGCCATGGCGCGTCGCACCGACACGTTCTTGTCGCCGCTCGACGGCGACGGCTAACGACATCAGTTCATCATTAATAATATAAACTAGCTTTCCCCCTCGAATCCGTTAAAAAAACAAAAGTAAGTATAGCCTATGTGCTCTTCCAGACTATCCCCAAAGAAATATCTCTAACAAGCCCGTCGTCGTATCACCTCGGTGTTCCTTACGCTCGTTTTCTTATATAAAAAAGTAGTTTTTCCTTACAATTTATGCACAACTTTATTAAAATATAAACTTACCTTAGTTTGTTCTTGTGATTCATCAGAACTGTCTTCAAACGCGTAACGATCTTTGTATCCCTTCTGTACTGGCGTATCCTTCTTCTTAACCCTACTAAAAAATAAACTGTGTATATTGCCTATAAATCTTGTTTTTGTGTATCAGAAACCTTAAAGTTTTATATGAAAGAGGAAAATTTACTCAAACAAAACGCATGTGAAGCCAGACAACAGGTTGTGTTTTAAATGTATGTAATATGTTTTTGAAAACAATAACATTACAATGTACTAAAAAATGTTTTGTTATAACACAAATATAATACATTTGAAAATACAACTTGTGTATCCAAGAAAGACTTTCTTTAATCACCTGAAATTTAAAACATTAAGAGCTATTATTTCTCAAATATAAAATTGTTTTAAATACAAGCAAAAACCAGAGTGTTGCCATCAAACAATAATATTCAGCTCTGTGGCTCTAAATTTCAGATACCACTATAAGTTTTGTAATATATAACTTTAGTAGCACTAGTAATGTATACTAACGTTTCCTTTACTGCACTCATAGACATCTTCCACTTAGGTTTTTCTAGTGGTGGTGGTGGAGCCTGGTCTATGGGGCTGAGGGAGGCGCGGCCGTCCCGCTTCAGGGCCTCCTTCTCCACCATCACGTGGTACGCGCTGATCTTGGACTCCAGGTCGTCCAATCCTGGCATGTCGTCCATCAACCTGAGAAAACATTTCCAAGTAAATCGTTTACCTTTTTTGTAATAGTTGAAATGTCTATAAATGACATAAAGAAAACGACTATTATACAAAGAAAAAAAAGTATTTTTCGTCTGTCCGTACCGGTTAATTTCCAAAATAGCTGGACTTTGATGGGAAGATAAATTTTAACTGTATTCGGAAATATAGGCTACTTTTTTGCATTCGGCACTGAAGAAGTCGCGGGCGACCGCTAGTCTTTATGATGTAACGATTGTATTATTAAACGTAAAAGTACCTCTTCTCACTGTGCTTTCTTTCATATTCCCCGTCGGAACTGAGGTCCCTCTTGGATTTTCCTTTCAATTCCTTCCTGCAATGTTTATATTTTTAATATTCATGATACTCCTAGCTTCTACTAGCAAGAATAAACAAGTAGTAAGCTGTTTCCTAGATTTTAGACTAGCAAAGTCTTAGTTATGACAAAGACATTTATTTGTTAAGATTACACGATTTTTTTTATTTATCTTTTGTAAAGCAACAGTGTAGTAGCGGAATCCAAATTTATAGAAAATTAATCGAAAATGAACTATTAACCAATTCTGAATAAATTACCTAATAGCATCTCTTAGTTTCTTATCTCCAATGTTGTCCAAATCCCGCAGGCTGTATTCGTTGTTGCTGGCGGAGCGCGCCAGCTTCGCCTTCCTTTTATCTTCTCTCTCCTGCTCTTTGCGCTTCCTTTTAGATTCCTTCTTCTTTTTCCTGTATTTAATGAGAAACATCAAGTGGGCTACCTAGATATCTATTATTCTACCATGTTTAGCATGTGAATAACTTTCAAGACTACAGTGGACATATAAAGACATCATCCGCGTATACCAATGGATGACAATTTTAGTCTTCTCTCCTTTCCATCCTTTTCGTACAAGAAAAGAATGAGAAGAGAAATTTGAGTGGAAGGGGACAGGACGCATAGGTAAGTAAATGTTCCTTCTGTGTGTCACCTTCTTTCTTGTTTAAAGGTAGGCAAAGCATTTTTAAATACGGCTGCGAGGGCAGCGGTCATTTCATTATTTTTGTAAAGGCTGGTCTTTCCTTGTTTGTCACCTTACACTATCACTTAACATTGATTGTAATAAAATAATTCTGGTAATAAATGTAAAATAATTCTGGTTTATTTTGTGGTAGAGGTAGATATAATGAAATTGTTATTGACTTACTTGTCTTTCTTCTTCTTCTTTTTCTTGTCGTGCTCAGCGCCGGGCTGCGTCTGCTGTCCGAGCTCCTGCATCTTGCGGTTGCGCTTGTACTGCGCAGTCTCCTCCAGGAAGTTGCGCACTTTGTCTTCATAGTCCGAGTCTTCTTTTGTCATTTCCAAGAACTTCCGTACCTGCATTTTAATAATACTTTAAGATAAAATCAATAGCACATATGAAAAAAATAAATTTAATTACATTTTCTATGACCATTTCATGTTAGAAAACAAAAAGATCCTAAGTCCTAAGGCAAATTTTGCAACACAAACGTAATACCTTTACTTTTTTTTAGCAATGTCTTACACATACACATAGTAGTAATACTGACTTTAATTTCATAATCCACGTCGGCCTGTGAGCGCGCGGGCGCGACGGCGGACTCGTCTTGCGGGTGCGGGGGCGCGTGCGGGGGAGCGTGCGGGGGCGCAGGCGCGGCGGGCGGCGGCGGCTGGTAGCCGTAGGGGTGGTTGAACTGCGAGTTGTGCGTGCGCGAGGCAGACTCCGCGTCGCCCAGGATGGCCATGCGCTTGCTCAGCGGCGACAGCGACCGCTGCCGCTTGCTGCTCGACTGCGACCGACGCTTCTTCTTGCGGTTCGGACCTTCCGAATCTTTAAAAACACAATCACGTTTATAACATTATGTCTGGCTCACACTAGTCCAGTACAGTTCGACAGTAGCGCTCAATAGCTGACTGGAATGCAACTAGCGCTGTCCAACTGTACCAGGCATTATCTAAGTTGCATAACAATCTATTTAAGTTATTTAGTTCATATTACGATGTTAACACAATAGCTTGTTAGCTTTTAGAAGAGATTTTGAGTCCCAACAATGGAAACCAAATAGATGAAAATGTTAGCTTATGTAGAAATTAGAAGCAAAAGTGAAATTCATGTCAGACAGAAGTAGCAAGAGCCTTTGTTAGACATAATAAGACGTATTTAATTTCTCAACATCATGTACTAAGTGGTATTGGGTTAAAGTTCGCATTTACTGATTAAACTTAGATCACAATTCAGTTCACATATATTACTTTTTTACAACTTTGTACCTGATGGTAGTCCTTACTCTGGCTCAGTTGTGAAACTCCCTTACCACTAGAATCAGAAGATGATGACGACGACTCCGAGGACGAGCTGGAGCTTGAAGTGTCACTTGATGATGATGATGAACTGCTGGATCTTTTCTTCTTCCCTTTCCCTCGCTTCTTTTTCTTCTTCTTGTCTTTCTTCTCCGTAAGATTTAGTAGCTGCTTGAGAGTCTCTTTCATTTCGAATGACTTTGCACCTGTTAGTCCCGGTAGCAAAAGTTCTGCCGGTTCAATCAATGGCTTTGTAGTAGATGTTTTACTCTTAAGGAAATCAAGCGAGTTTTGCGCTTCTTCATGGAAGGGGATGATAGCCAAACAGTCTTCATAAGCTTTTTGTGCTTCCGTTATTTTGTTTTCATCTTCGTAGCTACGTCCGAGTGCTACTAATGTTTCTCCCAAGTATTTTCGAGCATTTGCATGGTTAGGGTTCAATTTTAATGATGTTTCAAAGTCTTCTATAGCTTTCTTAAATGTTCCACTGTTTGCATACAATGCCCCTCTGGCAACAAGGCCTTCCACATTTCTAGGATCAATACTCAGTGCTTTGTTGAGACACTGGAATGCTTCAGAATGTCGTCCAGCCTTGAAGTGTTCTATCCCTTCTGCAACTGAACGGAACGCCCACTTGCTTGCTTGAGCCTGCCGAAGTTCATCTGCATATTCCGTAGTTTGAAATCCTCCTCTGATAAAAAACAATATCACTATTAATACAACTTATTTTAATATAAAACTATCACAAAAGTTAAATAAGATTTAAGAGCAAAAATATTCAGTTTCAGAGTGTAGGTAGCTCAAGGATTAAGCACTTGACTTGTAAATCTGCAGATTCTGGGTTTCGAATCTCCCTATAAACTAATGTGTTTTCGAATTTCACTTGAAAACAACATTATGTAAATGTTATAACTTAAATATTAACAGTTAATGGTGATAAAATAAAACTTACCTCAAAGATGAAAAATTAGTGCAGTGCATATTGGCAATGCCGAGGAGTTCCGAAAGATATTGGACGCAGTTAGGGTTATTGAACCCCGGACTCTTCTCTAAAATGGCTTCATAGCTTTCACCTTTCATTTCTAAGGTTTTCCTGTTTAAAATATGCACATGTTAATGACAAGTTATTGTAATAAAATGGCCTTTCCATTCATTATGTGTAATGAAGTCATTCCAAAGGTATTCAAAATAAAAAATGGTAAAAATTTAACTTGGCTTAGATGTACATTATATTCCTATCAAAACTGTCTGCATAATGTCACATGGTACATATTCCTCACCTGTGGCCATGAAGCTGTTCTAAAAATGTTATTTTACTGGTATTTTATTCTTTCACACAGAAATATAACATCATATATTAGGTAATTCTGCCTCAAGATGTGACATTAATATTACCAAAATTGTCTCAGCTACAGTCACAACAATGTAGTGGGTGTTACAAACGGGTCTTGGGATCGTTGCTAAACCTAGAAAAAAACACCCTAAAATAATGACAAACAGTGTTCCTTTTCCAGCCTGGCCGTCAACAACTCCTATGAAACCGAACAATAACTTGCGCTGCTACTTAGTTTTCTCATGAGCCTCGCCTCAGCTAAATATATAAGTGCGTTGGCTACTCCATTTTATTATAAATAAATACTCCAACATCCAATAAATGTTCATTATAATAAAGTCCAACCAATTGTTTCAGATAATTGCTGGAATATTAAATGTTAACTTTAATATAGAATTACAAGTCCCATTCACATAATCAGAATGCATGTAGTGAACCCTAAGTTTTGTACTGACCTTCTTACGTAAAAAAAAGTGTGTATTGTTTTAATTGACTCAATTTCTGCATAAAATCCTTGAGACAATAAAACACAAAATCTTCTAATAAGACAGTAACTTCCATCACAAATCCATGTAAATAATTTTTCAACTGTCAATTTATAGTATTTTTAAGCATGCATATTTGCACAACTTGGGTGAGCAGTGTGAATTTTTACTGAAATGTGATCATAAACTAGTGAAACAAAAATTTTAATCCTTGTTTATTCTCAACCACAAGACGACAGTGAACACCGCACATAGACAAACTCTTCTAATACTCTACAAAAGCATAGATGTTGTTTGATGAAGTTCCAAAAATTGTCCGGTCTGGAAGTTCAGTTCTTCAAATCACAACTCTTGGTTCAGTTATCTTCTCTTATGAATTAAAAGTATGACAAGTTATTCATTAAATTTTTGACCACTGATTTCTTACTTCCAACACCTTCACAAAATAGCATGAACATATACAATCTACACATATAAATTGTGTTAAAAATTGCATAGACAGATCTGCAAGTGTAAAAAATAAATTGGTTTGATACACAATACTAAGTGTATACATACTTGTAGATGAGAGGAAAGTCGTCGGTGCTGAGGAGGCCGAGAGGGGGCTTAGGCTGAGGGTCTTCTGGGCCCCGAGTAACTCCTTTCATGCCGCACACCATTTTGTCGGTGTCAGGAATTACTTCAATAACTTCACAGCAAACAGTGTCATTCATCAGGTAGTTTCTTGACACATTTTTCTTGTCCACCGCAGGAATGATATTTGCCACCGGTAGAAAAGCCTGTCATGAAATATTTTACATTAACATAGTAGCACAAACCCTTAGTCAGTGTTAATTTTACATTATGGAGATATTTTGAAAAGTGTACTTCTTTAAAAAATAATAATAATCTTCATGACCAAAATAGTTTTTCCACTATGAAATTGACATACAAAAAAGCACATGTCTGTTTGGAAAAATGGTAAAAAGTGTGGGAAAGGCATAAGAATGTATGATACCTTGACATTGATATCTGCAACAAATCTTGAAGTAGGGCCCGCAGTGCATAACACCTTGAGCATCATTCCCGATTGAGTCCTGTTGATGACCGCTCCTATTATCAGTTCCCCCGTCTTCACATTCTAAACAAGAACATTTTAATTTTATAGAACACCTAAAGTACACACATTGAAATGAAAAATAAAGAGGGGATTCCTGTTAGGCCGATCTGCCAATTGAGTCAATTGGCCCAATGGGAAGAATATACCACTTGGTTTGATTGATGGGTGAGCAAATTAGCCCATTAGGAAACACCATAGTAAAGGTATATTCAGCACCCCCTGTAGTGTTCTATGCCTAAGTAGGTTTTATATGTTTTCTTAGTAATGAAGTAATTGTGATAGCTCACATTATAACTGCAGGGATTATCAGTTGCAATATATACAATTTTTATTGTACACACAAAATTTATTAGTCAATTTGAGTATGATCAAAATATAACCAAACAGCAAGTCTGTTCTTGAGATATTAGTAATTTTGAATAGTACACTTAGGTTTAGCATATCAAGGTTTATTCTCAATGTTGCATTACAATGAATTCAA
Source organism: Papilio helenus (assembly GCA_026546675.1). Taxonomy (NCBI): domain Eukaryota; kingdom Metazoa; phylum Arthropoda; class Insecta; order Lepidoptera; family Papilionidae; genus Papilio; species Papilio helenus. The sequence continues at coordinate 2,456,375 of JAOCNA010000001.1, forward strand.
CAAGGCCAAACTGAGGCCAGTTTTGTTATGTATAATGTGAGTCAACATTTTTACATGTGGGAGTTAATGTTAAGTTATTCTTAACATACAAAAATTAAACAAAGCTTATCAGTCATTAAAGATACACAAGTGATAATGAATTGTGAAATTAATTTAGTACTTTTTGAGACAGATCTAACATAATATATAAAACCAAAGGGAAATCCAAAAAAATACTTACTTCAAAGAAATGCCGTAACCTCGCTGATTTGTCTACATTCAAAAATGTTTCAAACGGCGGCATCAATGCATACATATCTGAAACAAAGTTGTTTAGTCACTTTACAATTTCCTGTTGGAATTTTTAATTATTAGTATCATTTTTACTCAAATTACATTATGTATTGCAATAAATCTTTTTCAAAACTAGTCCTCATTATTTAATGAAACAGCCTAGATTTCAAAATGTATGTTGAGGTTTTGAAACCGTCTCTATTTGTGAAGGGGGCGAACGAGCAGCAGGAACAACGAGATAATCGGGGTCCATGGACATCCGGTCATTTGGTAGTTTGTAAAAAAAAAAATCAACTTTTACTTACTGTCTTCTGGCGTTGTAGCATCGATTCCTAAGCTCGAAGATGATGGAGATTCCTCTAATAACGATGCGTCGAACAAAGCGTTCGCTTCTTTGGCAATAAACTGATGAAGTTTGAGGCGCTTGCTCCGGTCTTGAAAAGTGAGATGCTTATGTCTTGACTGGTAGACGGCGAAATCCAAGCCACCCACGCCAATTTTCGACAAATCGTCTTCGCCTCGTTCGGACTCCCATGTTTTTTGCAGTTGTTGCCCATGGTAATTTATGGATTGCGCCACTAAGGACGCATCCAATGTGGTCTCCATGTTATACTAGAACAAGAATTCAAACCATACTTATTTAAATAATGTAGGAATAAGGTGCACGCCGACTGTGAGACGCCATTTTGATAAGATTTTTTTTATGAAAAAAAAAATAACTTGTATGGATATGAGATATTGACTTCAACTTACCGTTTTCTCCAAAGCTATGATTCAAGTTGAAAAAAACGTAATTTATATTGTACTTGACATATTCTTCTTAAATAAACTCTTTCACGCACTTTCAGTTTCAACCATCAAAGATGGCGACGAAAACGAAACGAATAAAAAAATAAAAAACCATTACCTACAATTGGGTTGGTGTTGCCCATAGTAACTTTTAAATTCTACTGAGTTTAAAGTAGGTTAGGTACCCATAAGGACTTTTAGCAGGTTTAATTTATGATTAGGTTGCGTTTTCTATTAAAAAAACTTGAAAAACAGTTTCACGCTAAAGATATCGAAGAAGCAAAGCTTGAACTGAAATATCCTGATGTTTAGGCATTACGTAAAAAACTAAAATAATAACCTTTTTCGTCGTGTCAAGAGAACGCTACATTCGCCATGGATATTGTAACACTTTACATATGTGTCACTGTCAATACATCTAACGAATAAATATCATTTGAAAATTAAATTTAGTATTGTAGACTTATCCTACGTTAATTGCCTATCTATTTTTTTCTCCGCGACTATAAATATTTTCAGAATATTAACGTATCAAACTATCAGCTTATCAAGAATATTACCCGATTTAATTGTAAAATTAAACATGTTGACAACTCGACGACAATCAATAAAGGTAATGGCCATGGAAATTATTTTTGTTGTTATAAATTGCTGTTGTCATTACAAAAAATAAGTTCCGTAAGTTTTCTGCAACGTGGCGAAATGTTTTATTTTCCTGGTAAACTTACAAATAAAATCAGTTTAAGATTACAGAATGGAAATATCTATAAAAGAGAAAACCCTCTAATGCCATAACTATATAATTGTTAATATAAGTACTAATTTTAATAAAGTTAGTATTGTATGTAGAATAACAAGGGTAGTACTTTAGAATTTAGTTGGTATTATAATACATTTTAAGGGTACAACTCTCGCAAACAATCGCGTTAGTTTCAGAAACCTCATATTTTTTAATAAAGCTAATGAAAAAAAAAACAACCTAAATTACACGCTTATACACAAACTGGTAGACCCGTATTAAATAATTAATAATCAAATAAACTGTTGTTGATGTTATCGGGAACAAAGAAAAAAATCAGGTCTTTCCTCTATAGAAAACATCTTTAGATAAGTATATTGAAATGTAACATTTAATCAAAGAAAATGTAAAGAAACGTGTAGATATGTTTCACCATATCTTGCATACTTCAAAGCGGTCATAAAGCGTCATTGGGAAGGTCTCACTTCAATAGAAGAGGCGAATACAAAAGACGAAAAGAGGGCTAGGTAATGGCAGACACAATGGAAATACTGTTTGGACTAGGAGGCGGCCCGCCCTCCGCACAATGGTGGACCGCGAAACTTATTTTATTCCTCAACACTTATTTATTTTCAGTACCTCCCTACAGACTTCTTTTTAACTTTTCCACGTGAATGTACTCCTTCAAGATATATTTTATTTTGCTTCTTGCTATTTTACGAATTTAATGATAATACAAGTTTTTATCCGTTGTATTTTAATTTTATCGCAATATTGTAAAAAAAATGGTTATTGTTAATTAATTTTATTAACGTTTCATAATTTCATCTCGTATTTTCGAAAAGCCTTGAAGAATAACGTGTAACCGTAAAATATTATCCTTTTATATTGAACGCTACGTGAAATGTCTACAAGCTACGCGTCTACATCTACCTACGCTCTACGCAATTTTGATATCACAAAGGCATAATAAATATTTTCCGTATCACAATTGATCCATTAATATTATGCTGAGATATTGTTTAAACATCAAATTATCCATTAATATAAACGTAGTCTGACACTTAATAGTACATTAGGTATAGGCAATGCCTGATGGTAACAAAGGCTTTATGGCATTCAAATAAGAGTGTTAATTGCTTGTCATTTTTAGTGAATACGAAAGTAAATTGGTTATGTTTGTATATGCAAGATGTATTGTGCGGGTTCACACAATACGGCGCGCGGCTTTGTGTCTTCCATTCGCGCCATTGTCATCGGACATATTACCCAACGTTTCCACATTGTATCAGCTCTTCTCGTCTCTGGCTTCTTCCTTTGATGAGCTATGTATCTTATTTGACGCGGAGCCAACCTAATGATGTACATTTTCGGATGCATTTATTTCATTTAACCACAGCTACTACGTAGATATGTGAAGACAAATTATTATGCAATAATGTTAGGTAATGAATATGGTAAGTTTGGTTCCCTATTAGTGGCAGCAGAATTTAAACTTTGAATCAAGAAAAATGTGGATAGCTGGATCGCGGAGTAGAGTCGGCCATCGTTATCTTATCTCTGTCTTCCCAACGAAGAATTAATAAAGGAAGTTGATAACAATTATTGGAGCCCTACCTCGATATCGAAGTTGTTGCGAAGAAGAGACTATACATAGAGGTTTTTAAGGTTTGTTTATTAAAGTTTTTTGCAGCACTCAACCCTGACATGTTCATTGCTGAGGACAGGCAAAATGGAAGGTTACTGTCGTGTGTCCTTCAAGGAGTTAACCTTTAATTCGACGGAGTTTTTCTAGCAAAAAAATACCGTGTGTTTCTATCTTTGCAGAACAGATCTCCTCCGCCGTCGTTCGTTCCTTCAGCACTCTTCTACGCGCCGCCGGAACCGCTTGAGGTAAACTTATTGATTTAAGCATACTTTGGATATGTCACCGACCGATACTGAATGTCCCTCGTTTGATATTTTCCTATGTTAATTATAAGGCAATTTGAAAGAATAAAAATTATTGATTGGTTTAAATAGAAGAGAGGAAATTGTCTGGCACCTTCTAGTCTTATTGTAACTTTTTAATGTTTTGTAATTACAGTTAATATATCATCTTTAAAAATTGGTTATAAAACATTTTATATGTTCACATACAAGTATTCAATGATGCATTTGATGTTTTATGATTAATATTCCTTATTTTCTAAATCTCTTAAAAATTTTGTAAAGATAAGATACTATAGAAATTAATTATGTTATCACATTTGATTAAATTTGAATATTGTTAATTCCAAAATTAAACACTTCATAATTATATGGTTGAACTCCTAAAAGTACATGAAATTAGGTAAACGGAAGCAATTATTATACAATTGCTGATGAAGATTTTTTTAAATACTTAATGGAATTTCCACTAATATTCTGTTGTGTTGTGTTTTAATGAACTGTTGGTTGTGTGCAGTTACTATGCGTGTTCCCGGAGCGCGGGTCGCGTGTGTGTGCGGCGGCGTGCGCGGCTGCGGCTAGGGCGGGCGGCGAAGCACGCGCGGTGCGTGGGGCGCGGGAAGCGCTCGAAGCGTTCAGGCGCGACTTGGACGCGCGTCTGCCACACGTCGTGGTAGTAGACGCGCGTCAACCGCAAACACTCGACGCTATTATGCTAGCTAGGTATGTCTTTATACCTATCATCTTAATTTTAGTAAATATAACATCTCATGCTGAAGGAGGACCGCCCGGAGCCCGCGGCCAGCGTCAGCACCGCGGAGATACCCACGCAGACGCTGCGCCAGCTCATCGACGACAACAGGCTGCTCACCCTGCCGCGACTCTCCTCGCAGGTACCTCGCCTCATCTCACCTCACCTCACCTCACCTCACCTCACCTCACCTTACCTCGCCTCGCCTCGCCTCGCCTCGCCTCATCTCACGTCACCTCACGCCAGCAGTCTAAGCTATCGTATTTATAACATTAGTAAGACGAAACAAGATATGTTGCATGTACAATCAGGGAAACTGCCGGTGTTCCAGTTTAAAAGCTACTATTTAAACGTTTTGAAACGCAACGCGGAACAAAAATCAATACAACGCAGTGTCTTTAAAATATCGGTTAGTGATACACGGGTAGTTTAAGTTTATAATCAACCCTTCATTTGCACCACTAACTGCTAACTAAATAGATATTTGTCGGAAAAGGCGCAGATTCAAGTTCAATCGAGTTGCAATAAACAAGGCAATTCTTTCTGTGTTATCAGAGCGTGGATGAAAAGATTTAAAATAACGAACATTTAGTTAAAACTAGAAGTAAAAGTTTCTGCAGTTTGAAAGTCGCAAACAAGTTTCTTTGTTGAATACATAAGGTACGAAAACTTTTCTAATTTAGCAAAGTTTTAAAATCCAACAATGAGAACGTTCACAGCGATTTGAACAGTTTTCATTGTAATAAATATTTAAATTCAAAGTCAATATTCATATTCATATAACTATGTAGTAACGAAGTTCTTCAAAGTTGACAACATTGAAAGATTTATAAAACAATATGAAGCTGAGACATAACATATAACTTGATACAAGTAATACTACCAATTCCTACCAAACATAGGTCAAATAAAAGGAGATATAGAACATAGTACACCATTAAAACCAAGATGGCCGCTTACAAAATGGCGGATGACAATATAATCTATTTTTCCGTGCTCTCTTTCTCCCATCGCCAAGCATGGGTATTAAATGAAAAGGCATAAAGAGACGGTAAAGTTTGTATTTCTATATTTCACACTCTTTTTCCTAAAAGTAATGTTTTTTGCAGACATGTACCCAAGTTTTGAATTAAATATTTTATTTAACTAATTTAATTAGATGATTTAATTTATGGCCAGTTTTATTTGGTTCATTATGCAACATTAAAGAAGAAATATAACGTAATCACTGTTGTGCTCGTCGTTGACTTGCCAAAGGACACAGATGCAGCAATTCCAACTTGAACTCGTTGTTCTTGAAACTTGAGAAATAATTTCATAGAGTAAAATTCACGCGAAAAACTCCTCTCAGATTAAAAACTACAATAAATTAGAAAACTTGAGCCGTTTACGTTTTCATTTCCGTAATTCGTTTGTTTTTTTTTTTAAATTAGGACTAGTAATAGCATATGATAATGGAAACATACGAATCATGCATGCCAGTAATTTTCAGAGCTGCACACCTTTGACTAGGTTATCGCACAATAGTTGTGCGATGATCGATTGTCGATTACATAACTAAATAGTTTAGTTTCAGATGTGCGCACGCTCTTAAGCGGAAAATTAATTAAAATCAACTTCTCACTACGGCAACACATTTGTATGTACTGTCTCTGGGATCATGACATTCAGAAGCTTTAATGACTAAACATTTATATTTAAGGATAGAAAAGTAATACATTAAAGGTATCATTAAGCCATAGGTACGGTCTAGTCACAAATGGTTTCAGGGATTAATGCCTGATGCTCAATTTGTTTTTGTTTTTTTTTATTGAATGTGGTTGGTTACAACGGTAACGGAAGACCGAAGAAAATATGGATGGATTGTGTGAAAGAGGATATCCCATTCATAGCAAATTCAAATAATTTTCTCCTAAGGCCATTGCTCGAGGTCGTACTTAA
>JAOCNA010000001.1:2559950-2577707 GCA_026546675.1 Papilio helenus
CGGGTGCGTTCAGTTAATGTATTTGTGATGTTTTTAATTATCTGCATCGTGGTGTGGGGACGCGGCGAAAACCTTTAGTGCCAAATTTCATCGATTGTTCCGTTCTGCAGTTTCGGAGATAGCTTTTAGCAAACATCCATCCACCTAAACTTTGCATTTATATTAGTAAGATATAAATTGACTAAATCAGCGTTTTAGTAAAGTGTTACTATTAACAGCACTTTCTAAAAATATGACTATAATTTTCTTTAATCAACGTTATTTATTCAGCTGTGTAAATGACGACGTAAATACAAATGCAATGTCAATTATTTTCACTTTTAAATGACCTACTTGTTAAACCAAAACGCTGTTTCATAATTTAGTTAAAAACGGTGTACAATTACCATCGATACTAAAAAAATGTATAATTTAATAACGCGAGCAAAATAACGAAGTGTAATTTTTAAACCAATTATGCACAAGTTGGCATTTTTCTTATGAACATAATATGTCATAATAACTTTATTTAAACAAAAAAATCAATATGAATCGATAAACTTTGACATTTTAATTTAAAATAACTTTGATATCTTTATTCTTAACTATTTACAAGATATGTATGAATACGAGACATTATCTAAAGTAACATTTGGCAAACATTTGAAGGAAATTATGAAAATAACATCAGAGTTATTTCTTGGCAAGCGCAAAACCAGATGCGCTGTCAAAATTATCTAACTGCTGGTCAGTAGGTCAGGCGATATCCGCCGCCTTTGAAGATTACTGAGCAGTATTGTTACACTATATTAAACATTCTCTTATACCATACAAATCCCTTATTTGTTTGTTCAGCGGTTGCTGTGCTTTATCATTGACTAGCTGTTCCCGTGCGGCTTCGTCCGCATATTATAAAATCTTTACTTAATAGTTTTGTAAATCTTACTAATATTAAAAATGCGAAAGTTGCGATAGATGGATGCTTATTAGAGTTTGTAGCCTAAATTACTGAACGGATCTCGAAATTTGGCATAGATGTAGAGGATAGTCTGGAAGAAGACATAGGCTACTTGCTTTTACTTTTTTTTAAAATTCCATCCGGATGGAGTCGTAGACATTACATACTTGTGTCTTGACTAGAAACCTAAGGTAATATGGATTTAACAAAATCACAAAATCTATATAGATATAAAGAACAATTTAGGTAACTTTAAAGTTAAGAACATCACTTTATCTGTATGTTTTAAATTTATCAAAGTTGTTTCTCACATAGAGTGGATTAATAAAAGTCACCGGAGCGGAATCTTCAAAAGGTTTTATCGGATCTAAACAGGAAATTCATTTCGCTTCCTCTGGCAAATCGAGTAAACATTTCAACGGAATATTGAAGTGAAAACGATTTTCCAACAAGTTTAACTGAACTGTTTTTAATAGTGAAAGTGCCCTCGATAAATCTAAGCAATACTTTGAGCTAATGAGAAATAAAATAATTGTCTATTGGCGTTACGAAAATTAATGTCAATTCAAATAAGGTATTAGTTTTGCGTAAGACATTGTAACTGTGCGAATATCTTCAGCCACACCTCATTTCATTTAGTGTAAACGAGCTTTCGCCCGCGATTCTGTCCGCGCGTATTGAACAAAAATACAAAATTGAGAAGCATATGTGTTTTTCTTACCTATCTAAATTTTACAATATATTTATATAGAAAGATCAATATTTAAAGTATTTTTTTTCCTGTCGAACGGAATAAATAGTATCCTATGTCCTTCTCCTGGCTCTAAGCTCACTAATTTTCAGCCATATCGGTAAAGCCGTTCTTGGGTTATAAATAGTGTAATTAACACAACTTTCTTTTATATATGTACATTTAGAAGGGTCTCCCTTAATAACTATTTAACGTCTCTGAGTTACATATCAGTTGACATTTTTTTACCTATTCGTAAACAGGACAAGTTGCTATTTTATTTAGTCACCTATTCGTTAAGTAAACCTTCAAGGTACGTAATTAAAATAACACAGCTAAATATACCATCAAATTATAGCAGTCATTAATATTACATATGCATATGCTATTAACCGTCTACGTTAAATTGTGGTCGTTGTCAACTCGTTGGTCAAACCGGTGCAGTGCCTATTAAATTGTGCGGGTAACTTGATCGTAGGCAATTAGTATCCCGGACTATCGAGATGAAGTCAGACAATTATCTGGACAAATTATATTATTAACTACCCACAGGTATTTGCCACCTGGACATTTTCATATTGCATTTTTTATCTCTTTAGTTATCCGTTTTATTATCAGGTTATATTTGTCGCGTCTAGTCTATTCTGAATTCCTAAGTTGATGGTTTTATTTATAATTTAAAAACGTGTTCGAGGCAATTATTGCTTGTAATTATTTAGTACTTCAAAGTATTCTTAGTCATCGAGGTCCTCATATATAGAATACAATATCACATCGATATGTAAACAACTTGAGATGCCGTGTCAGAATATATAGTGCATAATTTCGATTTGTTCGCCTTTGATCAACAATAACTTTGTTATAGGACAGTTGCCGACAAGTATCAAGTGACAGAATTCCTTGCAAATGACGAAGTAATGCGGATCATCTTAAACTATGCGCTAGTCTTTTTAAACTTAAACTCGGTCGGATTGATTTATCCACGTCAACATTTATATGAACACAGTAACATTAGATTACAAGTTAGAATATTAACATCTAGTTGCTATGGTAACTGCCGCACTCAGGGTCATCATGTAGACAGAATATAGATTTAGTTTGAGAAATTATATAAACAAACAAATACAGCCCGACAAGTATCATGTGACATACATTCATAGAGGGAGCTATAATAATGTTGTTATTTAATTTCATTTGTTCTCGGGTCAAATAAGTTTGGCATATTATAGTTTACCCTAGTGATGTCAGGGTGCAGCAGTCGTGCTGTAAATAGCTTGGCGATATGGGTCGGCTGGTCATTGCGCGGCCGGCAGCCGACGCCGCGGCGCCCACATATCATAACTACTCGTACATACGAGAGAACTATTCTCTACGGATCAATATCCACTCTACTCGTAAATATTTTATGACTATCCGCTAATGGAGTAAGCGTCTACTATTTAATATACTTTAATCGCATTTGAAGCTTCAAAAGTCATATATACGAGTACGTTAAAATTTCTCTAAGCAAGTTAAAGAACTATTCATAAATAATAACCAACCTAGTTTTCACGTAAATTATATTTTTAAAAGATACGAATAATACAATTGACATGTCTAAATATGACAATTGTTGACCGCAAACCGATCTCAAACATCCTTCGACATGTTTGAGATCCGTTTGATCGACATGTAATATCTTTAGTTGCTTGATAGATAGAACTGATTGTTAACAACGTAAAAAGCAATATTTATCATACTAGAGACTACAGAACAATCATAAAAATATACCTATGAATTGCTTTTTAAAAAACAAACTTGAATTAAACAACATTGATTATTTCCTAACCAGTTCGAACCGTTTTTCAGTTAAATAAATGATTTTATTCAGTACAAATATTTAGAGAAATCAGTACTTATACAAAATACACGCTTGTTGAAGCGCACCACAATCTAAACAGTTTTTTTTCTAATTCCGATAACTCCGAATGCAGCTGCATCGTTTATTTATACACAACTCGTTCCTACCTACGTTTAATATCTTCGTTAATTGACGCAAAGCCCGCATTCCCCCGATCTTTATTCGACTCGCTCGGGAGGACAAAGGCAATGTATCTGGCAACTTTTACAACTAACACCCGCTCGACAAAATTGAAATCGTGTTCGGCGTATCGGAACGCATCGTAACCATTAATTGCTCGTCATAAATTGATTTCAACGGATGCGAGACGTACGCAAATGCGTTCCTTTTTCAAAAATTATATGATCTAATGATTGTATGCTTTTGTTTGTGGTCGAGAAGTGACAAGCCGTTTATATTATCTGTAGTTTTTGCACTAACAGATATCAAATAATAATAGTCCGTCAACTGATGTAAAATATTGGGGTAACACAGATGTAAGTATTTGTACAGAGTTTAAATAAACTTTTCTAAAACTCGTCTTCTAAGTTTTAAACTTAACCAATTTGTACTAAAAACAGTAGAAAACAAGCACAATAAATCAAGATTGCGACAAAAATCGATCCAACATCGTAGAAGCCGTAGCGAAGCGGTACTCTCAATTTCAATCCGCAAGTCGCATCCAAACGTTTCAATCGCGCATATATGTTCCTTTGTCCGGGCTCACAATGCCGGCGCGCCCGGCGCTGCGTGCCATTCAACCACCACAAAAGTCTGTTTCGCTAAACTCCTTGTATGCTGTAACATTGACCTATTGAGCCAACCAACAGGTGAATCTCACAAAGCGTTTGTTTGGGTGTCTCCGCTGAATTAACGCCCTTTGCGGCTCGTGCCACCGCGAATCAACTCTTTACTGTTTTTCACATTTTACTTTTGTCTCGAATAAAGCACTACTTTATTCATTTCTATTCCAGTTTAGTTGTATTGTGAGGTTTATTATTTCAACCTTAAATGGGAAGTGGAACGAATAGTTTCTACTGACACAATTGTAGTTTTTATGCTCAAGTATTGTTTTACATAAATTTTATTTTTAAACTTATAACATACAATCATCATACTAATATTATAAATGCGAAAGTTTAGATGGATGGATGTTTGTTTGAGTTTGTAGCCTAAACGGCTGAACGGATTTTGATGAACTTTGGTACAGATCTAGAGGATAGTCTGGAAGAACACTAGGCTACTCAGTTTTGTTTTATTTTAATTCCACCCGGACGGTGTCGCGGTCGAAACTAGTGAATTTACAATTGCAACAGTTACCACAATTTTAATGTTTTACAAAAGCATATATATTTGAAAACTATCTTAAGTAGTAATGTAAATTCTATACGCATTGCGTGGTAGAGCCATTACCAGTTACTATATCTATCTTTTATTTATCTAATGTTTTGAAAGAAATTAATCCGTAATATAAATTGTTTTCGTAGGAAATATAAGTCTTCAGCTGCAAATTTTTGGCAAAACTCGTCAGCGTTATCCATACGTTATATCAATAAACATAAAGGTGTGCCAAAACAAACATTTACCTACAAAACACGCTACTGGTTGTACGAACAAAGGCTGGAGGTTCCGTCTCCACTTAACGTGGGACTGACAGGTTGGTTCAACTACTATTATGTACCCTGAGGCTGACGACTGGAGAACATTTTTTGTTGAAATCATTTTTCTGATTTCAACACTGCCCGTGAGTGGTTCTCACGGTTTGCCTTGATCCTATATTAATTTCGCACGGTCGGGTAACATACCACGTAGTTACTACTAATATAAGATGTTAGGAGATATAACCAGGAGAGAACCTACATAAAATGTCACGCAATATACTATTGAGTCATACGAAAAAAAAAAAGATTATAATGACGTTATGTATGTCATATAATTATTATTCTACAATTACAACATTTGCTAAACCTTTAATGCAAAGTTCTATAAATTTACGTAATGAATTATTACTAAAACAGTTACATCGCTAAATCTAATTATAAGTTAACAAATTATAAATACTTAAATAGTTTTGTTGTTGTGGAAATGTTTTCAGAAACACGTGAATACGATTTACCTAATACAGCGTAACAGACGTCAAAAAATGTCAAGATTCCAAACAAAAGAGTATCGCAATACAACCGAATGTAATCAGAAACAAAGTTACGTAGAATCTCGGAATCGTTGAGCGACGTCCCTTGTGAAAGCTGTGGCTACGTCACACCGGCTAATCGATAGAGAACAATGTGACGTAACACAAGGGAGAGGTACCAAGGGGGGACGCAGTCGGCAGTCCAAATATTTACCTCGGCATATGTTTGGTTTCTTTTCCTTCGCTTCATATATTTTCGCTTTGATGCCGCAACGGGGCCCCGAGGTGCTTACTATTCGGTTGAGATTAATTTCTTTCATCATAATTGTTTGTAGAAATTGCATTGAAACGGATAATTGTTTAAACGCTTCATGTCGCAGTGACTTCTACATATTTGGTATTGTAGTTTTAAAACATATTGTACGACTTTTGTTAAGTAATAAAGAACTGTATGATGCTAAAAAATATGTAGATTTTTCCTTAAGTAACTTAGTTATACTGTCTGTCTAAAGTTTTGTAAATAATGAAGTTTAATAAAAAAATGTTAGCGCAAATTTTAGAATCCATCGAATTGGATTATCGAAGTAATAAAATAAAATCGTTGCACAACAATAGACTAGGGAGAGGGCGCGCTTCGATTGTACGTTTAATGAATTGCATTAATATTGCATTAACCGGTAACTAGCCGCCCGACCCCGCTTCCCCTCGCCCGCCCCCGCTGCCCGCGCCGGCCCGGCCACGGTAAACAATTATTAGGAGTCGGGATGCAGTACCCATGTTTGCTCTTACTGATTTGTTTGCGAATACAAATTGACGTTAAGATGTTTTTGTGTATTTATTACAAGCTACATTACATCATTTTACACATCGAAATAATAATAAAGTCCACAAAAACTATGGTGGCGGGTTTTAAGATTTTCACATTATAAGATGGTAACTGTTAAAGAACTGTTCGACGAAAAAACAACCGTGCACAAAACACACAGCCTAAATTAAGTTGCAAATGAACTAACATAAAAAACCTCTAAAAACTTTTTGTAAAACAAGAATAACTCAAAGATATATCTTTATTTAGATATTAAAACTCGGTTGAGAACGAAACAAATGCGTTAGACTTTAGGAAACCTTAAAACGTGATGTATTCAGGTGTGCAAATATGTTGGTCAGTTACCGAGCGCTCGTTGTCCGACCGACTAATGTGGACCGTCGCCAGTCGCCAGCCGCCACCGGAAAATTGGACATCGCCGTATGTCCAATCACACGCGACACTCCACGCAGATTAGCACGCTCGACCACTGTCCAGTTTACAACCCGCACCCGCCTGCGAAAATTCACACTCTCCGGCTTTCCATTGATCCCTAAATCCCGGAGCTTCTAACATTTTCCGTAGCTAACGCGGAATGGTTAGCGTTGCAGGCATGAGGTTAGTAATTGAATTTGGTCGGCGCACGGCCATAGGACTATGGACGCCTTTCCGCCGCACTGTCTACACTAAAATGATCCGATTGAGCGTCCACGAAAATTGGTCTTTTGGTAAACATGATAACGGATTTGTTGTGAAGAACACGAACTTCAATCATGATATATAAATTATACTTATTTTATAGCTAATTTTATCTTTTAGGATAGTGACGTGCAGTTACTACTTAATTTAAATTGAAGAAAGGTTAGATCATTACGATTTTTTTTTTCAAATTTTGTGAGAATATGTTAATTTGTAATATCCGGATTAAACATGACTCGTCGTTAAATGAATAAAAGGGAGTTTTTCTTCATGTTCAACTTTCATATAAAAAATTATACATCACGCATTTGTCACAACTAAGTCGAAATCAAGTTGCAGAGAGCGTCGCGAGCCTTACAAACCTTTACTTAGCATTCTAAGTATTGTCGGCGGCTTTAATTTTTTAGGCCCGCTATTACGCCCTTACCGTATTCAACTCGCGTTCCCACCACATTTACAGATATGTGCCTAGCTAATGGTGGACCGAATAGACCAAGGCGTCATGTAATTTGTATGCGAGATTTTCACGCCAACTAATTTTGTACCCTTTGTTCATTTTGTTAGAGTATAAAATTGATTAAATAGGCTGGGTGTATACGTCGTTTTATGATGATAAAGTATTCGGAGAAGTAGTTTGCATAGTTATGTGCACGTTTATCTAAGCTATATCGGTCCGTACAGGCGTCGACGTGGGCATAGCGGGTCGGCGGTATACTGGGCTTTATTGAATGTCTAAAACAGCGGACTGGCTTAGCATTAACGCGGGTCGGCGTAAACATTTTTACTAGACCATTTTGCTGTATTTTGTGATAGATATAATCAATATGTATTTTAATATAAATGCATTCATTTCGATGAATAAGACTAGTGTCTTATGTATTTAGTAGGTTGAAAGAAGCGAAAAGGTTTTTTAAAACTTTAAATAAAAATAAAATCCATATAAATTTAATATGGTGTTAGATTGAATCTGATAATTAAATGTAGTTTCAGGCTATTGTGTCCAGAAGTGATATGACAACAACGCGTTATTGCGTAGGTACACGCTACAAGTCGTTCAACATGCACTACAAATCGCATAGTCCGTTGTATTTACTCCATTACCCGCCGAGGCCGTGGCTCGTATCAACTATTTATAGTGTTTGAGGCGCTTCATAAATATGCAGCGGTAGGCGCTCGCCTTGCCGACACTAGCTATTCAGCTCGTACTGAAGACTTGCGCTAAGTGACAAGCGATTAGCTGATAGCGATTTTTATTTGTAATTTTACATGTGAAACTAAATTTTATACCACGAGCCGACACAATTCTATTGTACTCGTATATACCTATGCCATAATTGTTTGAATAGGTACTTTCTTATTTAAAGCATTTTTACTACAGTAACGGAGATGTAGACCTATTCGGATTTGTCTATTAACTAATACTATGTCTACGAATATTAAATAATAAGATGTTACCAAAGTGCCTTATGCTATGCCTCGCTTGTAGTTGTAATTTTGTTTTCACTAATTAACGTTAGGTGTTTTAACCTTAACGTCAGAATTGCAATCAATTAGCATGTCTTTATGTCATCGGTATAGAGTATGCATACTTTCAAATTCTCCCCGCTCTTGTGTTTTGTACCGCTTCCTTAGCTCTACGGTTGGTTAGTTGCAACGCTCCGTGCGTTACCTCACTTTCAACGGAAACTTCGCGATGTATTTTCCACTGCATTTTTTAGAGTATCGCTTTTGTAGGCCCCACTTGTTTTAATACTGAAGTAGTGTGAGATTTTCTCGATCCTATTTTAGTTAACTGCGCCGTAATACTGCTCTGACGATCACCTATTTCATATTCAATGGATATTTTTAAACATTCATGTGTTTTATACAATACAAGAAAGTCTTGTTAACATGTTAATATAATGAAGGGACTATTCTGTCATCTACTTATGCTAAAATATAAAATCTTTTGTTACGTTCGACAAATAATATACCCTCTAACGCACCGCTTAACACACGTAACGAACAGTAAATACATATCTTATCGGGTCACCTTGCTTAAAATACAAACTATTGAAGCTCAGCTCATAGCATTCATACGGTTGACATCTCACCTGTCAGTAACCTCAAGCCTTTAAACGATAATCATCGTAAAACCTATTGAAAAACCGCCGATTGTTCGATTCTCAAAAGACCGCCCTCGATGTACAAAGGGTTGATAAACATATCAAAGAACTTTTTTTTCTGGTACAGTTTATGCCTCAATTTTAGTCATACCACACCTGTTTGTTGTATTTAACAATGTGAGTCACCAGTCCCATTGTGATTGTACAATCGAGCACAAATATCGATTATCAACATTCGATATCGATTCACTGGGCTTCTTTATCTACAAAGACCTCCCAAATATTTGTTCCCATTCAGGTATGGATATGAAGTAAAAATCATATAAAGCAGGTCGTTGAATTGATGTTATAATAGTTAAGTCTCTTCTAAAAATAAAACTGTTTCTGCGAGAAAAATTTCCACCGGTACGCTGAGGTTGTGGCACAATAGAGTTACGTAGAGTTTTATAACTTCGCGTAATCGATTAATGGGAAAATTTGTTCACCATTTCAGGGTTACGTTGTGACACGTCACAAATAATCATAATCAATGCGTTCTAAATGTAGAGAAATCAATTAACAACTTTGAAATACGGCGAATTCACGGCAATACTTCGATCACGTAACGCGTTATATTTTGATTGGGTAAGTTTCGTTTTAGCAACATTTATTTCGGATTAAGATTTACCATTCTCCTAAATTAGACGTCAAGTTTGACATCTGGTTTTTATTTCTCCTTTGAAAAGTTGTGAATACTTTCTGATGTTTATGATTAATTATCAATAAACTAAACTTTGAGATAAATATTTCGTAAGGGATTAAATTGTGTAACTTTTCAGTTTATTTCTAATAAAACTGCAATAAGATATTTAGCATATGTAGGAAGAAAATGTGAATTTACATAACCTAGGTAGGTACTTAGGATAAGGTAGACTAACGGCCGAATACTGAAACGTCCTTTAAATATGTAACAGCGTCATAAATGATAAGACCACGCTTAAACTAGAAATTCCTTTCATATTCTGACTTCTATCAGATTGTAAGCGTTGCTTACGAAGTATTAAAGATTCGTTTCAATATTTTGCCGTTTGTAACGTATTTTAGAGGTTAGATTTATTTTAAGAGTGGTATAATAACAGTAATAAGAATACTACCTTGCCCTTAATATTGGAACAGTAAAGTTAAGCAAAAAAATAAGTTTGCATCATATCATATAGAATTTACTCTAAGCTATTCAATGGATAATCCAGGTATATGTTTTAATGTAATCAATTAAAACATAATTTAATGAGTGTTAGCGACATCGCAGAAACAAATTTTAACAAAATTCCGAGGTCGTGACACGCGGCAAGCCACGTGGCGGCGGGCGGCTGCGAGCGACGCCGGTGATGGAGTGCTGGGCCGCCTACTGCCTTTCCACGACCGCATCACCACTCCGACATTCAACTCAATTCATTTTCTATTATTTTAGTGATCAAAATATTCATTAATAGGTTTCGCCCGCGACTCCGTCTGTGTGGAATTTAAAAAAAAAAACAAATTGAGCAGCCTATGTTTTCTTCCAGACTATCCACTATATCTATACCAAATTTCAGCGAGATCGGTTTAGCCGGTTAGGCTACAAATTCTAACAAACATCCATCCATCTAAACTTTCGCATTTATAATATTAGTGTGATGGACGTAAATTAACTAAAATGTAACCACTTCGTGGCAATTTCCATTCTTAGTAAGTTATCTTTTAAGTTTTGTCATACCTCTTTTATAAATAAAAAAAATCAATTATGTGTAATATATTTTAAATTATTAAAATAAATTATCACTATTGTTAAAAATTTTAGAAAGATCTTAAAGTATTAATAATTCCACGGTCAACTTAATGTGATAGGTAAAATTAATCTTTAAGTTATTTTCCCAATTATGTACAAATTATATCTGCCAAGCGAATTCTTTATATTTATCCTATATGTCTAGTAAATACATTAATTACTTCTCCATTGCGAATGCCATTTTAATAGGTAAAATTTATAATAGGTTTTTAAAACACATTATGAGATTCTCTCATCTATAACATCTTTGTTTCTCCTGTAGAAAGGAAAGATACCTATGTATAAACAGATCTGTTTGTAAATAGCTTATTATCGTTGGTTAATAAAGTATAAAAAGGCATATTCTAAGACTAAGCAACGTTTATCGTCTCAAACATGTTCCCTATGGCATCGCAATTAGGCGACGGCTATTCAACACGTTCCATAAACAATATCGCGCCGTTGGATCGACGGCTGCGGCTGACAGCGCGATAAGTGGCGGTTGGTCGATCGCTGCCTCGCCTCGCGATCACGTTGCCGACTGTAGAGTACCGAAGCCTGCACACTACGGTTTAGATTCTCTTTTTAAATTTTAAAAAGCTAACGTTCATTTATTACAAGCCAGTTTTGCATTTGTTTTTTTTTTCTTTATTTTGATTTAGACCTAACTTCAAGTAAATCGTGTGTAGTTTCAGTAGCATGACCATTAAAAGTATTAGCTATGTATGGAAAAGTCAATAATTACACTAAACAAATATTAAACATGAGCACTACCTGTTACAACCAAAGTACAAATTATTTCTAAATGGATTAACTTCCTCGTAACATTTAAGTAAATACGTAACACGTCGAATCCAATGAAATCGAATTTCAACTCGATCGGCTCTGAAACAATCTACAAACTTGCCGGAGGAGAGGAAACTTACGAAATAGTTTATCTTGGCGAAGTAAACACAGCTAGCAGGAGCACGGAGGAACAAGGGCCGTGTCACCTACCCGGCTGTAAACAGTATAGTATACACATATAGATTCGTATCCTTAACTACACGTTCCACTCGCTGCGTCTCTCTCGCGCTAAGAAAATGTAACGGACCAATGAGGGGGTGGGGTGACACGCATTTCCGGGGCCGGCTCCAATCAGCTGCTAGAACAAAGGAGTCGCGATAGCTACTTACCTACAAGTAGCTATAAGCGAGGGGCGACGGGCGCCCGGCAAGCGGAGCCGAGCGTCGGTCTTCACACACGTGCGTCCGATACACACTAACGTTGTTTTTTTTACCTGAAGACGTGTTTTTGTGGGCGTATCGCATGTTTACGTTGCGTCTAGCTCGGTGATCACTTTACAAGTTTACTTAAGTCTATGCAATGTTAGGAAAAACCTTTTTTTAATGAAAGTAACAATCACTACGATAGGACAAAAGAAATTGTAAAGTATTTTAACATAAAATTACTGTTAACTAATAGATTATTTTCATAGTGAAATAGGTACTTTATTGAGTACATACGCTTCACAGTAGCATGAAAAGAAAATAAAACGAAGGAGGTATTATCCTAAATGACATCCTGTTACGGCTTATTTCTTCTCTCGACTTCCAGAATCCTCACGTCGTCGTTAAAGGTACATTTTTCTTTTGCAGTCCTCATGTTACGTACTTGCAATATCCCGAGGACCCTTCGGCCGCGTGTTATGATGCAAATGAGGCCTTATACTCCGGTAACACAGTTGCAAATGAAATAATTTAATAGCAACACGCCCTGTAAGACTACAATTTGACTATCGCGAATTTCCTGCGTCTCTGCGGCTATGAAATGTTTGATGGCGAGAATACTTTGTAAAGTAAACTGTAGCTTGTCTTTTGTTACGGAGAGTTTATTTTTGTTTGCGGCGAGTTGAGGCGGCGAGAAACAAATCTGCGTAAGGTACAGGGTGTCGAGTAACTCGTGTTCTTACCCTCTCCTCCTTTGTTCGGGCCGGAAGAGTGCGCTAGAATTACATGCTCGAGTCTGATGTGCGCTTATTTTTTACGGCCCTATATCGCGCTGGCAGCGGCTCGTATAGTTACGCAGTTCAACGACTGAAGAAACGAGAGGGTGGTTGAGTACGTAAACAAAACTTGTTTGCAGTTTAGATTTAGATGTTAAGAACAAAAGTAAACTCAAACCTAAAAGAGTACATGTCTGTGATTTCAAAAATATTTTATATAAAAGGAGTTACGATTTACAAACAGAAAATTGCGAAATAGATTCAAGATATAAACAAGTATTTATAGAATACATTATTTCCAAAATGTTGTATATTAAAACGTTAATTGCTAGAACTTCGCTGCCTAGTTAAGTAGAATTTGGATCCAGTTTATTTTCGTTAAATTGAACTGTTAAAAGTCGTCAAATTTTTATACTGTAACTTCTAAATAACAGATATATTTTACTATTACTACACCGATTAGATCTATATTACCTCGTAGAAATTCAGAACCATTGGGCCAGCGTCGGCGTGCCACCTCGCATACTGATCTCCGGATTAAATTACCGCGCCAACTATTTTACACAAAACCGGGGCCATAATTAAAGCCCCGGCGAAAATAGGGAGAATCAAACGTCTTATCTGACCAGCGAGAAATAGCGTTTCTTAGTTGAATAGTTTCCACCGAGTCGGGAGCGAGTGAGCGGAATAAATAATTATTGCGGTAATCTAAAGTTGGCGCTAGTTGCGATGCGGAAGGCACCTCGCCTCCTCCCTCGGAGATACCTAATGAACATACTTTCAACTGGCTATAGTTTTGTAATCTTGCTCCGAGATAAATACCGTCATTTTGCCGCTTTCATTACATACTAATAGCGATTTAGTTCTAACTGACGTTAAGCTGAAGAATGTCTTTGAATGTGTATTAAGACAGTGATAATTAATTTTTTTGCGACTTGGCGGAGTTTTAATGTTTTAATACCTAAGTACTATTATCATAAATGATGTTTGTTAAATACTAAGCTTAAAAATTATCAACCCTATAACATAATCAACTTATATCATGTAATTTTTTAAACTAGTTACTAGTTTAACTTAAAGAACTTTTGCATAACCTAGAAAACTTATAAATAAACGTCCCTCGTCTGTGTTATGACATTGCGAACTTTCTCGAATGTTCTAAGTTTCTAAGTGACTGAGTAAGTCTCAGGAGTTTCATTACTGGAATTCCTGAACTGTAACCGTAACATTTACTCATAAATAGGTATTTAAACTAATCGCTGTTACATAATTTTTTTAACCTCTTTGGAGTATTTCATAAATTTAAATCTTCAGGCTAAGTTGACCTGGAAGAGCTAGGATTAAGTTAGATGTAGAAAAACTATTAATTTTTCCTAAACATTGTCTTTTAAACAGTACGTAGACTGGAAGATATTAAGCTATAAATAGGAATAAAATATATCATAATTGATAACATCTTAACGTTTTTCTTAACATTTATAACCTAACAAATAAACGGGGTATTAAGTTAAACCTAGGTATAAACTCAGTATAAGCAAAATATTAGTACAAATTTTACTTATACTCAGGTTATTCCTAGGTTTAACTTTATACCGCGTTTATTTGTTAGGCCGTTAAAGTTTTATATAAATAAAAATCCATTAGAACATATCAAATTCAGTTACAGCTACAAAATCAATAGGAAAAGGAAATACAATTCACTTTCACGGTATCTCAAATAAAGCATTCTTCAGTGAAAGGGGAATAATCTCGCTACAGCAGCGGGGGCTTAATCAAAATCCCTGAATTGCTTTAAATCGAGGAAAACGCAGGAAATATCCTTTGTGGCGGCAATTTCCTTACATGCGTGCGGCTAATGCGCTATCGGCGCGTAATGACTTCCTTAATTAATTCGCAATATTGCCACGGAGATACTGTTTGGGGGGAACAGTAAGAAATTGAGTATTTATTTGGGGACACTAAAAAGTGATTCTCAATTATAATATAGTTGAAATTGATAACTTGTTAAGGCTACGTCATTACAGTTGTTAAAAAAATGTAATGACATCGCCTTAACAATTAACAGTTATGTAGCTAATGTAACAGAAGTGAAAAAAAGTTTTAAGTTCAATACCAATATTTTTCGGCAACAGTCATCATAAATTAACTGTACAGTCAGCTGCATAGTAAGCATTCATTTACAAAGCTTTAGAAGCTTGTACACACCCCTGGTTTTATATAATTTTCAATTGAAGATTCGGCAATTGCCGAATAGTATGTATTTCTAAAATCAAAGACTAACACAACTTTCTACGCTTATGTAAACGTATACATTTCTATGCCGCTGACTGTACAATTATTGATCAAACAGAAATATTTAAACCGTTATGTAAAGTGAGTTCTGTTATCCGTACTTCAATTAAGTTTGTACATAGACTGTCTGACATAGAGGGCTCGAAGCACGCCAATAACGGATCGAAGAAGCAGCAAGACTTGGGGGCGCGTCGCCATGGCACCGGAGGCACTAAGAAGTTATTTTAGGGGAATATTACGCGACATCAGAGGCTTATCTTTATAGCAGGTGCGCCCTTCCCGGTAACAAATTCAACAAATATGTTCAGACTTACGCGGATCATGCCTAACGACAGTTACAGATTTTCATTGTTTATAGCGGGATTTTACTGGATTTTATCTTTTCCTGCATTACTGAAGAGAAGTGCGTTTGAAAGAAACACTTACCTATTACTGTCTATACATAATACTGTCTATGTATAATGCAAGTGTCAGACATAAACTACTTAATTATATGTTAAATAGTATTTCAGGAGTTAAATTGTGTTTTTATACAACGAAACAGATACTAACCAGGAAACATATGTAACTACACGTATCAGATATGTTATATTTTGTAGTACACGGCGCGCGATCAAAAGCCTACAGGAATTTCTCATTAACACACGTCGTTACACATGTTAGCGAAGTCGGTACGTTAATAAGCAATTAAACAGATTATTATATTAACACAATTCTACCAATTTGCCATTGATCCTATACCGATTCAGATTTCAATAAGGCTTTTGATCCAGCCTTTAGAGCTTTCAAAGAATCGATTAATGAACATTGTTTGACAGTTTCGAGACATCGAGAGGCTGATTGTTGGCAACTGCTTGTCTTAACAATTGCTTGTGATCTCGGTAATTGTTATTGTGTTGTTAGTCAATTATTTTTAAACTCTATAGCGATAGAAATAGAATCTTTATTTGTTGTAAAAAAATAATGGTAAAATTCTCGACAACCTTCTTATGTTGGTAAAAAATCAGAGCTAATACCTGAAAGTCAATGTTTTATCTTTTACTAAACAAAAGAGCAATGAATGCATGCCATTTTAACGTTCATAATTCTATCATAAAATACGCATGCATATTAATAAAACGTTGTGATGTCTAAGTATTAGCAAATAAACTGTTGCTCGCGTATATTAAATAAAAATTACGGCAGAAAAGTCCCGAGGGAGCGTCTCATTGTCGGGCCACAATGAGCGCGCTTGATTGGCGGAAGGATGTTCTCACTAAATAAAAAAAATATCGACGCGTCATTTCGTGCAATTTTCGTCGAATTTTCAAACGATAAAACCTGTCATTTCGCTGTTGACGCGCCTATAAAATATTCATGCAGACGGGCGAGAGATGAGAGCGATTTTTTTCTTCGATTTACGCGTCGAAATAAGATGTCATTTTCCGTATCATTAGCGGCGACTCGGAACGTCGTGACGCCACTATTTATACGCAAATACGTTAAAAATGACGCCCGGCCGATCGGCTGCTTGACACGCCATTGATAAATTGCGCTCCTTTCAATTTCCTTTGAATTTTTTGTGGTATTACGTTTCTGATGCCCCTCATTATTATTTATATTCAGTAATTTATGAAATGTTTGCCGATTGTCAGTTGGCGGCAAAACGTGTTGCTATCTTTGGGAGTTTTAATTGTGTATCTCAAATACACTACGCCTTTGCAAATAAACTTAGCTGTTACGAACATTGTCAGTAATTATTACTTTGGTCTGATCAATTATGCATGTTATTAAAATAAAGTGCTTTGTGTACTTCATTGTAACACAAGACTTAAATCATGTTGACTCGAATACAAGCGTACTACTCTATAAATATTGACTATGATACTCGTATATTCTAAGAGCGTGCGCACACCAGAAACGAATACTATCGCACTTTGATTCCTATGAGCTTACATGGAGGTGCGGAAACTACTCGATTTTTAGTTATGAACTAAACAATTGAATTGAATGCGAAACAATCGACAATCGCACAACAGTTGTGCGATAGTTAAGTCGAACGTGTGCGCCCGCTCTAAGTCTTTTTATGACATCTAATCATACAATAAACTATTAGAATTTTAAACAAAGGTCGACTGACTATTAACCGCTATTCAAGTCACACATGCTATCTGTGTGTACACAAATCTCGCTTGGGAGGTAAATTCGATCGGAATAAAACCCGACGCTGGGCTGGTGCAAGCCGCTGAGCCCTCTCTTTGCAAGGAAATCGCGCGGAGTAGTTTATCTCGCCCGTTCACTTGCTCGCGATACACTTTATAAAAGAGTCTAGTGCGATTATCGCTTGATACTTTACAAATTGAGTTTCCTCGCTTAATTTATTAATAGAAAAAAATGTGGCTATTGAATTAGATTGTATTTCAAATTAAT
>JAOCNA010000001.1:2579270-2595451 GCA_026546675.1 Papilio helenus
AATGGCGAAGCGACCGCTGCCCATAGACATCCGCAATTGCAGAAGCGTTGCCTACCCTTAATCGACGGAGGAGACGCACAAAAAGAGGATATTTCCCCTTCCTCTGCGTCTCCTCCACCGTCAAATCCACTTTTCCTTCCCATCCTTTCCTTTTAAGAAAAGGGTGGGAAAGGAAAGGGACTAAAATTAGGTCATAACATACATACATAACACATTAAAAAAAGTAAGTTTATTCTAAGAGATTTTTTTTTATTTTCCAAACCGTACTGTAATTGTTTTGGTCGTAACCATTCGTAAATCTACACAAATTCTCTTTAAAGTATCTGGGTCGTAATTTAAAACAAACCTTTGAAGTGACCAAAACAAATTGCGGGCACACTTGTCAGGATTCGAGTCTTTATGCTCCCCAAATGACAAGCTCATGCACTGGATTAGATCGATTGAAGCCAACGTGGCTCGTGACAAACGTTACATCTAAATGAGCTTTCTTTGTGAACGTTTTTCGTTAGAAACCGTTTTTTTTTAAACATTAGGCATAAAGTGCATAGAAGTATTAACAAGTTATGTCGTACTTTATGTTAAAAATTAATTTAGGAAAATTACCGTCATAGATTTATCAACTGTAATTTTCACATGGCGCCTTTGTTATTTATGACGTGAAAAAGATACTAAGTGGATATTAAAATAAAAAAATAATCGTCAATCGCATTAAATGTATTAATCACGATACTGGTATAGAACATTTTATGCGACAGCTTTATCAAGCGGTGACACAAGTAATTGCGCCCTCAAGAGCTGTAACAGATGTGTAATACATGCGAGGAAACAGAGGACAGTCAATTCCAACCGCAGTCCCTCTTGTTTTTTACGAAGGGCTCGAACTAATCCGCAACGCATAAGGACGCTTATGATGGGAAGTAATTTTGTGACCCGGGGATTTTATGGTGTTTGAAATACATGCTTTAACGTCACATATTAAATTTAAAAGCAAGGTTTTACATTTTTGCTTTTAAGCTATATTGTATTATAAATTTCATGTGTTAAGTGCTTATTTATAAATATACATTTGAGATAAGAGGAAAATTCAATATCAGGTGCTTGAAAATAATGTTTTATTTTAAAACGTATGACGATGACGATTTACCTTAGAAGATTTGTAAATACAAAAACATTAAATCGCATAAGTAAACAATAGAATTGGAGGCGTATTTATTAATGATTGTTATCTTGTAATTTGCATGCCGAAGACGCAATATCGCGCCGAATGAAGGAAATTAAAATTCTCAAACAGAGGGCAGTTACACCGAATCACGGCACTAAAACTTCTATATATATTCCAGTGAACGTTGTAAAAAATCATTGCCTCCGTCTACCCTCGGCCCTCGGCGAGGGGAAAAATCTAATCTGTGCATTTTTTGCGGGACCGCGATGCCACAAAGAATTTCATTTCCCACTGTTCATCTATCTCTATTTCACTGACGGCTCTTGTTCTTGGTCCCCCGCCCTCCGCGACCTCCTCCGGCCCCCGCTATCCTTCGGACGTTTTTTAGACTTCCTCGAGTGCAGATAAGGTTAAGCGAGCTCTCCTTATTAGTGGTTTGTTGCTAAATTCTCAGCTTCATTTAAATTTATCTCATGGTCCAATTTTACTGGGAATAAAGCATCTTAATATATGTCGCATCACAATATCAATAACGGATATATCGATTAAGGATTAAATCGATACACAATGCCGAATGTCGTGTTTATCATAATAATAAAACTGACAAAGAAATCGAGCGGGCGAAAGTCAACGTATAATTGTGTTACTAGTGTTACAATCAAAATGAGCCTACACGAAAACAGTATTACACAATTGTGTACAATTGACATTCAAATCTGTGGACATTGTCGCTTTGTGAGTTTATTGCCACTTATTGACTCGTAATTGTCAATAAATTTCTACGGGATCGGAGTTTAATGTGGGTTTGGGTGAAAAAAGTTATGTTTTATTAATATTTTTACGAGAGCGTTTAGGAAGAGCGATAAGATCATTCGCTTGGGAAGTTTTTTCTTTCAATTTCCGTCACGATTTGTAGTTTCATTATTGGTGCGTCGATGGGGGCGATAGGGGCAGCAGTAGTCGCATGCTATCGCGACTGCGATGTTATCGTGTCTCTTAGCGACTTTCATCGGGGCTTTCGATTGTCGCCGCCCTCCCCTTTCTTATGAAACGTGTTTTCAATAACGCAGAGACTCGTTATGATTTATTTCCGAAACTTTATTCCTAAATCGTTCTGATAGTTGTTGGACAAATTATTACTTACTTTATTAAATGATAAATGTACTTGCCAGTGGTATTGGACAAGAAATTTGTTCTTAATACATGATAAAAATATAATAATTTTGTTACCAGACTCAGGTTTAAGTCGCACGGAAATATCATGGGTAAATGGCATAATGAGTCGCTCTTTCAGAATTCGTAAGTCACACAGTACCTATATTAAAATAACTTTTTATTCAACTTTTTTTAATAAGATCGTACTAGCATAGTATTATCTGTGGTAGTAGGTAGTAAGTCCTACCGTCTCATACGTCGTGATAAACTTATAAATATATTTGTAGCTGGCAAGGCATTGTTGTGACGTTATATAGAGGGATTAATTCAGGGCACGTCGCTGTCTGATATCTGATCTTGGGGTCCTGTGGGGGCTTACTTCGATACGGTGCTTATTATTTTCTGAAGTAAACATCACATCTGAAATACGAAGTTATTTGACTTTATATCTAGCTTAGTAAATCTTCACGAGTCGTAAATAATTTGTGCCATAATTGCTGACGGCTGAAAAATGTAATTGTAAAACACTTTTTTCTTAAATTAAATGTATTTTTGGTTTTTATTACACTGCCTGGAAACGGCCGAAAACCACGGTTAAAAAAGAAATAAATTAAATAAGAAAAACGCACACACATATTTTATATTGTAAATATTTAAATGCGTAGATACTCAAGAAATCTGTTTAATTTTAACATTACATGTCACTTTATTCACTTTTAATTGATATTACAATGATCGTGATTCTATACAAACATTGAATATTTGTCTATATCTGAGAACAAGACTTGATAACGCTTATTAAACACGTCGCTCACCGCGCTGACACTATCTACCCTCAATCAGCGCGGTACGGCGGTGCGGCGGACGCAGCGGAGATAGAAAAATGGTAAAACGTCATTACACGTGTTGTCACTGATTAGGGGAAATGCGACTACACGTTTCTACTTTCAAAGTGTAAAAATTGAAATAACATTGATTTACGATTCATTCGTTTTTCAAAGCAATATAAACTATCATCCCAGATTGAAGAAGCATCGTTGAAATTTACCACACGTCATGCAATTACAAAAGAGGGACTATGTAGTTACATTACCATACTACTTTGTATAATGTTAGCAAAGTACGTTATTCCTGATTGGATCGTCATCGTAAGTAAATAGTTTATGTCGGTCCGTTTGTCCGCACGCTTGAAGGACGCGTGTATCGAATGCCGACAATCCGGTGACATCAAAAAGTCCGGGCCTCGTTTTTTTGCAATCATCAAATTGATCTGTCCGCGCGCCATCTGGCCCGTGAGTAAAACGCTTTCGGGCTCTCTCAGCCGAGGAATTAATTCATATAAAACACACATCGTTTCGTAGAGAGCCTCGAATCAGTGTCGTTCGATATAAAGCTTATTCCTATCTCACTACTAAAGCAGAACATTGCTTACATGGACCGGAAAATATCTATTACGCATTATCAAAAACAGTTTTTATTTATTAGAATAGATCTTTATGTTGTGATAACTATTTATTTATTTATTTATTTAATACTTCACCTTTGTGACTATTATGTCACAAAGTTAAGTTCTTAATAAATAAATGTTGCAATACACTAAAGCGTTCGGCGTTGCAATGTACGCACGCGATCCTGCCAGTTTATTTTAATACAAGCAAAAAGCAGGCATTACTTCCCCTACCTTAGTTACGAATATGGTCAAAATGCTCTATGAAAAGTTATTGTGCGTGAAAATGGTACTTTTAGTAAACATATTTTTAACAGAAAGCTACAAAACATTTTCATATTCCAGCTGAAAATTGTTACTCTTTCCCGGCGCAGCTCGGCGCGCGTCTGGCGCAGGGCGGGTATACACGTGCGCTCATCAACTAATGGTCCGTGCGCGGCATTTGAACCGAGCCTACACTCCGCACAAAACAACCGCCTGCCTGTAGTCGCAGGCCCGCTTTCGGCGCAAAATTATAACGTGTAAAACACGGCCTCTCCTTGCATTCCGCGCACGGGATTTTTATGAATGGTGCGATTATTATTCGCATTTTAAACTCGAATGCGGCTCTATTCTCCCCGAGACGTATATAGCAATATTCGTAACGAGTTTTCTCAGCGCCGCTACCTAATTTCAGGTCGAGTGTAGCTTTGAATGTAGGTGGGTTATGCAGTGTTAGCTCGAGTCCACTTCATGCGGTGGGTACTGCCTCATGCCTCCAGCCGCCGTGCCGGGAGTCGTGAGCGGCGACGGCTCGTATCGAACGCGATTGCAAATTTATTAGCGGACAGTCGCCGCCGGTCCGCGAGCGCACGTACGCGCAGTTGTTTTTACTCTTCGTGTATTTTTTTCTCGACGAGGCTCGGCTCTCCCCTTTTGTTCTCAAGTGGACCAGCTGTCATTATACGCCATGTTACTGTTATTTTTTTTTCGACGTTTTTATAGAGTTTTGCGTCGAGAGGGCGTTCCGTTCGGAAAAATGTTCGTTTTGCGTGCGTTCTGGAGTTTGCGTGTCGAGTGATGTCGACTTGGCCGATTGAAAATGAGTTATGGAATTTTATTTCAGATTTCACTCATGTTGTTTCCGTTCGAGGGCTCTTTGTCTAGTTATTACAATGATTTGCGAGCTCTTCAGTTGTAAATTTTAAGTACCTTTTATTTTCCTTATTAAGTGGGATCAAAAATTTACTATGAAATATTTCTATTTCACCACTTACAATAATACCATTGTATTCTATGATTTCAAAAGAGGTAACTTATCGTATAGCGAAGCTACGATTTCATTAATACTAGATGAATCGGACGACTGGTTGGTCGACTGCAATCACAGCACGACCCAAATGTTGACATGTGTCATTGCAGTTTTCAAGTGGCTTCTGTTTGATAATTTAAGCGAACCCTTTTAGCAGCAAACTCCCCCGATTTATTTTGTCTGCAACCATTTACTTACGTAGATGTTGTGTTGATTGTACGAGTACATAATAAATGTATTGCATTATACATATCTTGTTTTTAAATTTTAAAAATTTTAACAAATATTAAGCAATATAAATTTAAAAGTAATAGTTTACACATTTACATTTATATTTATGTTTTCATCCCAGAATACTTATATAATTTTCTCTTATATATTACAGAATTCATTTTGTCGGGTATTAAAATACTATTGTTATTCGTTAATATTATTTGGCAAATAATACTGGGCAAAACAATCGTCTCAAGATCGTCTCAAACGAAGGAGTATGGCTTTCAACAAATGTTTTTGCTATTAATATTGGCTAGATAAGTCTGTTCGAGAGTTCTTGTAGGAGATCTCGGCATTCAACTTGCAATATTGCCGCGGTGCCCTAGACGCTGCCACAATGGTGCTTCAACATTTCATAACATTGCCATCATATAGTACCTACTTACCTATGTCTATTTTACTTATGCTTCATAACTATTTATTGGGCTATCGATATTTTTATTCTTTGAAAGTATGTTGTAATATCTAACGTTTCATATAAATTAACCAGATTCTAAGTCAACGAGATTCAGTAGTACTGTATTTTAATCTTCGAAGGAGAATTAAGTGGCGCTTCAACCTCTTAGATCACTACGGTCGCTGTAATAAACTAAATTGAGGGTCGGTCCCGTGAAAACTACTCAAATCTACCCGAACGGGTCTGCCCCGTCTCAATCCAGTGCATTTTAGGAAATTATTTCTTCATCACATTTGGGACGTATTGGTGTGCCGCCGAGCGCGCCCTCTGCCGGTGCGTGAGGGAATTCGGGAACGTAGAAGCCCTCCCCTCACCCTTCCTCCGTCTTCCCAGACAAGGCTTTGAGCAATAGTGTCACTCATCGCTTCGAGTAGCTCCGGTACATTTTCCTCATACGGATTGCATTGACGTACCGTTCAAAGACGGAATCGATTCTCATATGTACACTCGAACCATTTCAATTACCTTAACCGGTAATAGATATTACATTTCTATTAAAAGTAACTATATTTTGACTTTGTTATATACTTAAATGGTTTATAAGATCATACATCAGACAGGTCTTTATCGATGGTTTATTTCATAGATGAAGCTAGTACCATTTTTTTCCTTCGAATATCTCTTACCTTTATATCAGTACTATGCCGAGTTCTATTTTATTCTAATAGTTCTATGATTATATTATCTATCGTTATCAATCATGTTAATGTATTTATAGATCCTACCTTGTCATCTCTATCGCTTGTTTTGTCTGCAGCTGCTTTATCGTCTCAGAATTTTAAACATTTTAATTTTTATATCCGATCATGTCCATGTTATGTTAAACGTCGATATCCATGTAATGGTACACCTCCCAACTAGTCCATTTGAAGTGATTAGGTGCGTGACCCTGATTCGTGCCTCCATTGTGACCGCGTCTCCTGCCTCTCCTCGCTTATTTATTTTATGTACTAGTGCGTGTGACGTCTGCTCTAAATTTTTTCCTTATAGGTCGGAAGTACTCCACTATCTCAGTAATTGGATGTAGAAATATTATTCCTTTTTCACGACCTTTTTTATTAGTGATACGGTGAAATAGAGAATTAATACTGTCAGATTAATTTTGTATATTTATCATTAGTTTATGGAAATGTTAAATATTTGCTAGTAATATTTTTTATGAATAATAAGTTTAAAGTTTAATCGATAATAAGTTGGAAGTAAGAAGGTTCTCAACTTTATTAATAACCTTAAAGACATGTTGGTATTGTACACAAGTGAAATATTCCTAACAAGAGACGTCCGTGATCCGAGGTACATTCTCCAACACAAAGATGACATGTGACTCACGTTTTTCACGCGCCAGTAACAACTAATCTATGCAAATCAGTCCCGACCAATAACACATCAATATGTACGGCACGTATTTACTTAAGTTTGCTCTCGTCTTTGCCTGTCGTTATGTCGCTTTCGAAATTTTAAGACCTTCGAAAAACAACGTAACTCGAGTGATTCGGAACTTAAGTACTTACATAATTTCTGTATTTTTAGTTTTATTAAATTTTTATTAACTACTAAAAAGCTACAAATATTTGCTATGCTATAATAAGTTATACAAGACTGATTAAATCAAATCTAATGCAACACACCAACATAATTGATGAATGTCATGAAACTAATTAATAACCAAGCCAAGTGTCACGTAATGATTAAAGTCGAACGTCATTTGTCAGTTTTGATAGCTGTCAAACGATCTAAAAATAATTGTTACTGTGTTGCAGAAGGTAAGTTAGAAGCGATTCATTATCGTAGCACGCAACGCACGCGGGCGGCGCGGTCACGTGGCGCGGCACAATTTAGGGCTTCGATTTTCCACATCTCAGACGTTGTAGTGTCAGTAATACAATGGAGCATTCCCGTCGAGTGGGAGGCTCTTATCGATCTACTGGGACGTCATCGGGCGATAGCGGCCGCGGCGACGCAAAAAGCGTGTCAGTGAGGCGGGCACAAAGCCTTTGTGGCGGACCGGACGCCGCGCCGCACGCCGCCCGCCGCCGACACTAGCCTTGTTTGCTCTTTAGTACTCCGGGTCTAAAACTTGTAGTTTTAGTGTTGGTAAATGTTACTATGACCTGCACTTCGAGACGCTAGCTTATTAAGTACGCACGTAAAATTGTATGTATTTGAAACTTAAGTATAATTTTTTATAAGTTCTTTTAACAATAGTTTTCCCCAGTTACGACTATACGGTAAAAGTA
Source organism: Papilio helenus (assembly GCA_026546675.1). NCBI lineage: Eukaryota > Metazoa > Arthropoda > Insecta > Lepidoptera > Papilionidae > Papilio > Papilio helenus. The sequence continues at coordinate 2,587,293 of JAOCNA010000001.1, forward strand.
TATTACGTGAAAAATAAGACATTAAAATAACAACATAAACTCATAACGTGTTGCAAGTTGGTGGCGGCGCGGCTGGGGAGGCGACAGGCGTCTTGCGCCAGGGCCCGGGGCTCGGGGCCGAAGTCCGGGGCCCGTGGCGACTAACTCTGAGATGTTTTCACTCAAAATAATAAGTTCCAAGTCAATTTTTTGCGAAACTCGGTGTAATGGATTGTTGGGAAGTTCGATAACTTTCGGAAGTTGCTCTTCGATTTTATTTTGCCAAGGAATTTTTTAGCCAATTTCACTTCGTCGAAGTTAGAAAATTTTCTAGCCGGCATCCTATAATACTTTATAGTACAGCCGATGTTTCTTCATTAGAATGTCGTTCACATAACCGGTTATAATTTCCTCGGAGTGAGATCTTTACATGTTTTCTCTTCGTTTCACGCTTACTTATTGCTGTCGCCTTTGATTGATGTATTGAGTAAGGAAATCGTCATTAAGTATCGCCACTATTATTACACAAGAACTTGTTTAACAAAATTATTTGCATGAACTAACTGTTCTTAATAGAAGACGAAGACTGAACTATTGTCTAATTAGTTCATAATTTCTTTAATTAGTAAATCTTCTAGCAAACAAGAACTGGCAAACGAATTTGTATTAATACTTATTACTTAATAATGAATAGAGGTGTTCTCCTTTAAAGACTCTTCTCTCTCTCTTCTTAACCACAGATCTATAACTATTGCAAGCAAACTGATTTGTAATGGAACAAGACCGCGCGCCACCGAGCCGCGTCGCCGCGAGCTTGTGGCCCCCGACTTGTGTACGTGGCACATTGATGGCGCGTAAAACAAATACTATAACACTTCATCCGTCAGCGCGTAGGGAGCGAAAGTTAATAAAATTCATGTATCGGAAACTTATAGCCGTGAAATATTGTTTATACAACTGAAGAGGGCGCAACCCCTTTTAGATTTCTTTCAAGTGTCCAAAGTAAATCTTTGGAACTCCACAAACAAACCACAAATAAACAATGCAGTTAGAATATGACCTTAATTATTTGGTTAGTACTAAAAATTATAAATGTCCAAATTTCGAGAAATTAATGTTTTTTGAATGATCTGTGATTGCCACATCGCCTTAACACTTACGATCTGTATAAATTCAGATGGAACTATATTCTAGAATTATTTTTAATGGTAACTTGTGTACGTATACGGGGAGACAAGCCGGCACCGGCTGCATCAGCATTAAAATAAAAATAAGGCTGGTCGTAAATAGCGCGGTACAAAGAGAAGATATACTGTTATGGCGGACTGTCGCTGGACCAAGCTCCAACTAGCGGCTACTTACTTACTGTTTAGGAACAATCTCGATCGAAGAACCATCAAATTAAGTAGTAGACACGAAAAAAGGTTTTAATTTAGTTTTAATATATTTGAACAGTTATTAAATTAATTTGCATAGTATGAGGTATCTGCTCAACATAAAGTTCCAGAAATTGTAATGAGTTTGAATGCCGTTAAATAATATTTTATTTGAAAATTATAACAGAGTAACATATTAAAATAACGAAACAGTAACATGAAAACCTTTTAAGGTTAATGTTAGTATCGGTCATCGTTGGGCAACACTTTCCCCCGGCAAGGAAAGGTCGACATGTCCGAAAGCTCGGCGCCAGCGAGCCGTGCTGAAATAAGTGAATAAAGCTACCCTGCTTCACCCTTTATACTGCGTGATAGATGAAGCCCATCGTAACGTAACGGAAAGTAGAAATAATGCTATACTATTTGTTTCTGTTCTCTTATTTTTAGTCAATCATTTAATTTCTTTGAATAAATTTTTAAACACTTAACATTAACTTGAAATAATAAAAGAGCTTTCGAAAACTTTGTATTCTCAACTTATTTAGATGATATATTCTCGTATTACATAATATATTAATTATTTATGTTGTTAGGTTGATTCATAATTTTTCTAGGCATCAACCTAAAAGCTCATCTTAGATATTCTAAGTTATATTTCTCTAACTAGAACATTTTAGTTTTTAATGGACACTCAACTGTTTTTAGTTAGTAGATTCTTAGATAATATGACAGAAAGTCAGTAATGGCTTCGTATCCGGAGCAGCTGTGGTTATCGCAAGTGGATAGTGCTCTTGAAGGTGCCTTGCTACTAATAGAGCTACTTTCATAAGTGTCCTGCAAAATGTTCGACCATCGTACGACTAATCGTCGGAAATTGTCCCCATTATCGGCGCACTCGTTTCAACTAAAAATGATTATTGTTCGCACTGAGAGCTGCCATTTTGTCGCTGATTGCTTCCCGATGTGAGTGTTACTTAAGTATTAAGCACTTAATGGATCACGTAATCGATGTATATTAATGCATTCGATGCAGTTTTCTATATTTCTATATCATTTGAAAGCTGAAAGACAAGCTTATTAGACATTCGATGGAGATTACCTAAAGTACTATTCTAGTTTAATTTATTGTATATTTTAATGCCCAATAACGACAACTTCAAATTTAAAATAAAATATGCACAAAACATCCTAATACAATATTGAATAGGTATTGTTTTAACTATTGATTTTCAAGCGAGTTTTTATGTCGTATTTTTATGTCGATTCAGTAATGACTAGTTCTCGGCGTATATTACATTAAAAAAAGGTCTCGCACTGAGTAATCAACACTGTGGGAAGAAACTTAAAATACCTCTCAGTTGACATTACCCTCCGTCCTCCGAGCCCTTCGGCTTCCGGTTATCGCAACACAAAGAGGACCGGCTAGCCCCCCTCGTCCCTCGCGCGCCACCCGGCCCTTCCAACAGGAACCGGAAATACTACCCTTCTATCGCAAGCTCTACCCGCGTCACTCTAAGTTACATAGAATTTTAAAAGTATTTTTAGCCCACGGACCAAAAAGTGTGCTAATGATGAATTTGTTGCAGAAAATTTCGCATAATTACGACATTTATTCGATGTTAAGAATGTCTCGCTTTTATTTAAAAAATAACTCATTCCCACATACTATGTTCTAACTCCGACAACGACCTACATTAACACGTTTTCATTTATTAGTCATACTGAAATATTGTTTTGATATACATTTTTTTAAAGTTTCGTTTTACTATCGGTTTTCTAGATTAATAATAATGCAATAACATACGAGTAAATCAACAGAACAAACACGAAAAATACTAAAGACGTATTTTATCAAAAAACGGTATGGCACGCAACAAGGGCGACCCGGAAACGTCGCTAATGCATCCGAATGCACCCGAGGCAGCCCGCCGCCCGCCGCCCGGTGCCCGCCGCCTGCCGCCCCCACACGCGATCAATTCATTAGCTAGGCATTGTTATACACCGCTCTCTCGGTAATAATAACAGATTCTTGGCGAAATCGAACACTCACATTTTTAGTCCGATTAAATATTACATTGTCCAACGAGATTTAATTAAAGTTTTGTTAAGATTCATTTTATTTTAACTTACAGACTCGAGTACGTAAATATGCGAGTATGTAGTTTTTAGGTATATCACTTTTATTCTATAATCTTAAACGGTTAACAGATTTTGGCCAGTACTAGTCAGACTGATTTTTAAATCAATTGTTAGATGAGAAAATACATCTCTATTCGACGTATCAATGTTCACATGTAATATTCTCGATGCCGTATTTGTGCTAGTTACCTTGACACATTTTGTAACCCCAACCCATGTCGCCCTAACGTTTGCTCCAAAAGGTATGCAGCAATTTTCTTTACTTCTCAAGTAGGTACTATCAACATCATTGACGGCGGAATACTGAAACGACATTGAAGTATGTCACGTTTTAAATGATAAGGCCACGTACAAACTCCACAATCCAATAAGATTTTGACGTCTTTCAGATTGTAAGCTAGTATTACGAAGTGATTAAAATTTTTTTAATCACTCAGTAGGAAAAACCTACGAGTGTAAAATACAATTTGTTGATGCATAATACGATTAATTTTATTTTAAAGAATTGTGATTACTCTTTCTCATGTACAAATAAATTGACGAGGAATGTAAATGTAATTTAAAGTAACAATTCACAATCTGAAACAAAATATTCACTGGCGTCACTTGAAGAATAGTGATGGGAAAAGAAAAAAAAAATCGCTATCGATAGTAATAACTTTTGAATTTCCTTTCCGCTACAATTTTCTGTTTATTTAAATTAGTTATAATATATTATTTTATACTAGCTTATAAGTACATAAACAGTAAAATAAAATGCGAAGTCTTAAAATAAAAAGTTTTTAGGCAACTTTTCGCCAACAGAAGGGAGTATAAGTAAATCCTAACAGCACAACCCTCTCGCCAAGAGCGATTTGATATATATTTGCAATTTATTTCATTCCTGGAGTAATTTTTTGAGACCACACCCGTAAAGAGGCGGAATGGCGTCGCGCGCCATGCCCGCCGGAACGGCGCTGAAGTTTGGCGGGAAAATAAAAAAACGCGTTTAACTTTGTGTTAATATTATATTGTGCCATTATTGCGCCATTTATTATAATCCTGCGGAAGGGATGGGGTCGAGAGTTCGCGTTTAATGGACGTTTTGTTTGGGAGAAACAATTTTTAACCAGTTTAACGATTTTATGTTAAACCTTTCGGAAGAGAATCATTTTTCAGCTGTGTATTTTATGTGTGTGTAATAATAAATAATGCTAATTTTAGTCCCTTTCCCTTCCCAACCATTTCTTATAGTAACGAAAGTGGATTTGACATATCTATACTCTATACTTAGGCTATATGTTTTCACGCTATTACACTTAGGGGTAAATCAATTAAAAACACCTTCATGTGGGAAATGGACCATAAACTAAATGTTGCCAACATCAAGGGAGTAAGATTGCCATAGTACGGTAATTGGTACCCAATGTCAAAGGCCTTCGTTGTCATTTGTGCATTTGAATTTACACATTTGCAATTGAGAATTTGACAAATAAACAATAAAATAAAGTTTTTATAATTTCATGCGGACGAAGCCGCAGGGGATCAGCTAGTGTCATTTAAAAATATATATAACAAAGGTTTAATACATATGTGTTAGATTAGCGTGTGGTTAATTACTTTTAAATGACAATTGACCTACTTTATACCGCTAATTTCAGAGGAACTGTGAACAAAAATCATTAATTATCCCGCCACCCACCGCTAGGCGGCGCTAGTGTGGCTTGTGACTGCTAACTAAGCCCTCGGGACATTCATTACCACACTCTTAAGGGTGTACGCGAGTTATGCACAAATATAATTACTTTTAACGTGCATTTTATTAGAAACGACCTATTACAGACTTTTTTAATTCACACTATTGTACTCGATTATTATTTTTAGTGATATGAATGAACTTATTAATTTATTTTTTAAAACGATTTAATTTCATATTGCAAATTAACTACTAGATGTTGTAAGAAAATCTATCCTAAAATTCTTCGATTTTTGTGACAGTTCTGCTCTACCCCTATTAAAGTTTATATAACATAGCTGTTAGTAGATAACTCGTAAAAATGACATTTGAATTTGAAACATAACCGTGTATCAACATAACATAAACGATATACAAAGTATGTAAATTCATATATAAGGTATGCTAGTATGTTCCATCAGCGACATTGACACGTCTCCTGACTCTCGGCCGGTGGATGGTGCTTCACGGCACTTGACTGTAGGGCCATCGCCAGACCACAGCCTACCTACGTATTCGATGACAGCTGCCCAAGTGGCCTGCACATAGCACCACGCCTCTACACCAATTCATATCATTATCACAAATAGAGCAGAAACATTCACATCAAATATGAGTACTTTTCATATTTTTATTCATTTAAATTGCCTAAGTATTTGTGAGTATTGCTAGTGGTTTCTAAAAATTACGGGGTAAAATATCTATAGTTCAAAGTCGCGATATTTAATCCCATCCACGAAACCATCGTGGTCTTGATCGAAAAAACAACATTTAAATCGCTAAATTATTAATATAATTATGTTAGCAAACAAAAAGCAAATAAAACAGCAGATATCTGCCGTTATAAAGAAAAGGTAAAAAAAATTTTCCGCGTAGACCATGACGCGAGCAATAGTTAGTTTTTTTTATATAAGTAGGAAGAAATCACAGTAATGTTTATCTTGTTTCCTCTATTTGTTGAAAGATAATCTTTTAGTACAAAATAACATGAAAACTAATTATACCTGTTTAACATTGCTAAAAGACAGTATTTGAAATTTTAAAAATTTCGGTATCATATATTTAATATTAAAAATATAAAATATCTGTCCATTTGTATATAAAAAGCACATCAAAATATTTTATTTAACCGAATATTATCAGTGACAGTTGATGTCCCATATCTTAGATAATGTGCACAAAAATCTCCAAATAGACTGACACAATAAACACGATGTCAGTGTTTCTTTGTGTTTGAGACATTCTGTTAAAGTTCCGTCTCAAATCTAAAAGACAAAAAAAAACGTAGTTATTTTCATGCAATTTTCTAAATTAAAAAAAAGTTTAAAGAAAGTGCAATGTTATAAAAATTATACAATAATTTAGTGATGAATTCAACTATATGTAAAGGACATTGTTAAAATACTTTACATGGATTTACCAGAACATAGAAGTGTTTTTAATTTAATTGACAACAAAAAGGTAAATCAGGTGCAAAATATCAAATCAGTTTCCATACATAATAAATTTTCTTATACGGTGACAGTTTTCTGAATTTATTTAACTATGGGAAGCTTTAATTCTTGGACTGTACAAATTCAGATGCCATTAATGATCTCTATTAAATGGACAGGCTTTAAAATTAGTTTGTACTTGTTTAATATTAATAATTTTGTAACTAACAGTTGCGGTTGAGTTGGTAATCTTTCGAACTAATAATAAAATTTAATCTAACTGTTAATAACAATAGATACGTTTAATTCGCAACAAACAATTGCCTATCCATTAGTAGAGACCAATGGCTTTTCTAAGCTCTTGTCTGTTCTAACATAAGCAATAATAACGCAGGATTATGCTCCACAAAAATCGTGGTTACAAGCTGTGAAGAGCGTTGTGAGTAAAACTGCATGATCACTCGAATGCTTGTGCTTTGTCATTCAAATTAGTTAGAGAAGAGAGAGAAAGAGAGAGACACAAAGAGATTCAAAAAATATGTAGAGGAAGCATAGTTGACACTTCACAATGATGATTACTTGTCAATATAATTAATTGTTTCTACATGATTGCCAATAGATGTCACTAAATCGCATTTAAATGTTTTTATTTTGTGACACTGTTTTGTTTATTTAATAACAAAAGACGGAGCTTATTATAATTTTGTAAAATGTTTTATAACATGTCAATATAAGGATATAAGTTAGTACTACACTTGACAAGTAACATAGTACCTTTAAAAGAAGTTACCGGTTAAAAAATGTTCGCTATGTCTAGTCTATATGTTTCTTAAATGTCTTTGTTTAATGGATTACGGAGAATGTAATATTATATTTTATGTTCTAATATTAATAAAAAAAATAATTTAGTTTTATGTGTATAGATCGTTTTACTAACTTTTTTGTTTTTAATTTTCTTTCAACGCATTCCTTTGCTGTCATTGCACGGTATATTTTATTTTATTATGTTTTTAATTTTACGTTATGTCAACGCTATATAATTTAATTAAATACTAATTTGAACCTTATTCTCACAGACGGTAAATCTAAAGTCGCTTGCAACATCTAACTACGGTTCTGACGTGGACATTATCAATGAAGATGGAGAATTGGCTTCCGCATATGAAGCTCAGAAAGATATTAACAGGTAATTAAATACATCTATACTAATTTAAAGAGGAAATATTTGTATTTATGTATGTATTGAATTAACTCAAAAACTACTGGGCCGATTTCAAAAATTCTATCATTTTTTTTTAATTTCTCGCGACGTCGCGAAAAAGCTACTAAAAAATATATATTAACACAAACTATAATACAATAAACGGTATACAATTTAGATAAATTACTACTCAATATCTCAATACTCAATGTATTCTCAATACTCAATATCTCAATACATGTAACAGGGATTCACTGCACTGTTACAATTATCCGTTCTCACTATACGACACGCACAAACACAGATTCACTAACACT
>JAOCNA010000001.1:2638152-2651028 GCA_026546675.1 Papilio helenus
AACTACTGGGCCGATTTTAAAAATTCCTTTACCGTTAGAAAGGTAATTTATCTGTGAGTAACATAGGCTATATTTTTCACGCGAGCGAAGTCGCGAGCAACATTTAGATATTAATACAAATATAACGTTAAGTTATCTATCCTCAGAACGTAAGAAAGATCGTACATTGGACATTACATTGTTGACTAAGACTTTAAATCTGCGAGATTATTCGTCAATTGCTAACATAAAGCCCATCCTGTTTTCAATTTCTGAACGAGCTTGTCTTCTATGAGAAGGGAAATGCAACTTCAATATTCGTTAATACTTAAGCTTAAAAAATTAAGAGTGAACTTTGTGACAATAGGTTCATCGTCTTTGATGAATTCGTAATATGATTTGCAATTGTTTTTTATCTAACAGAGGTAACTAATGGTAGGGCCACTGTAAGTCATAGAAGCCGGTAACGGGACGTTCTGCAAGTGTGTCGGCCGCCAATCACTGCAGTGTCGTGTTCGACTTGTAAATTATGTTCTTTAGAAAGCACAAGCGGCCTGCGTTCGTTGACATCGCGCCAGTAGGTACACAAAATGTACTAGATCGTTCAACACTTTATCTTTTAATCTCGATTCGAAATTGTTTATAAGTTGTAATGAGATTTTTTTCATGTAATTTAAAATTGAAAAGGTGAAATCAATTTCGCTAACCGGTGATAGGAATGTTTTTTCGATGTATTTTTTTCTACACTTTCTTGAACGGCCACTGACTAATCTAGATGTTTACGATCAATAACTGTTTTGCCACCTAGAGAGAACGTAAATTATAAAAAATAACATTTAACGTTATAATGTAGGCAGATTTCACAGATTTTCTCCGTAACCACAAATATTGCAACACTTGTATTCATGTACAATGAAAGTACCAAATAAGTTATTTAGTCTACAAAAGAATAGTATAATTAAACATTTAATAGTTCACGTGGCTAGCTAAAACAGTGGCTAGTCAAATCCCTTGTATTAAAGTGTATCATTAACAATTCAGGCCAGTATTTTTATTACAATCCGAAAAAAAAAAATTAAACCAGCATCTCTAAACAGAAACAACTAAGCAAGCACATTAGAACAGTATTGATATTTCGGAATATCACGCATGTTACAATGTTTGTGATTACACACCAACACCGACACCAGCAAGGTACAGTAGGTGAGCAGTACAATAAAGTCCTTGTGTAGATAACACGGGCTGTCACCCGCGGAAGAGAAAACGTCAGTGAGAGACGTCGAACGTGCATGAAATATGATAAATGTTACTTAATGCGTCAAGCATGTGCCAATGATCAGGGAACATTAACGAAATGGATGTGCCATGTAAATTTGTTTTCTTTCTGTAAGAAATGTTATGTGTACAGTACTTATTAATTACTGTTGCTCGCGACTTCGCCTGCGTGAAATTAAAAGACAATATCAAATATAACCTATGTTACTCATTAATAACGTAGCTTTTTAATGGTGTAAGAATTTCGGAAATCGGCCTAGTAGTTTTTGAGTTATTTGAATACATACAAAAATACAAATCTTTTATTTCCTCTTTATAATATTAGTATAGCTTGAGAATTCTTTATGTCATGTTTTGAGCAATAGTTACAGTTACTAAAATAAAAATAATAGTATAAATACTACGCTTTCTCACGAATTACAATACGGCTACCAGAGTTTCATACATAAATAAAACATTATGTAAAAAAATATATTTAATGTAACTAAGAAGACCATAAAATATGTTATTTTCTAATTATACTGTCAATGCAACTATTGTTCCAAGAATTAAAAAAAATATATAATTGGCTATGACTCGATATCTTTCACTGCCCTATCCAGTATTGATAGATCGTTGTGGTGCCAATCAGCCGCGTGCCCGATGCAGGTCTGACAGCGAGGTTAGAGCTTGCCGATTCCTTAATTGCCGTGACGTTTTGGTGCCACATTGCCCGCTCTTTGCTGAGTACTGGTGCCGGGTACACGCTACTTAACCGACGTCGGCAGTTAGTAGCCCATGTAACATTGAAGAACTCGCAACACCCAAATGTCTATCGTTTCGATTTTCTGACGACATTTGAAAAGATAAACATTCTGTTAACGTTCATTTTATAATTTATTTGCAATTAAATGTTCTTACGCATTTATAAACTTGAAGGTAATGGAATCTATAAGACACAAGTAATTTGGTTTTAACAAATTAAACATGATTCCAACTGTAATCAATTATTCTTCTTATATCTAGACTTAACTTCTTTAATAAAATTCGAAAAGAACGGACGATAAACAGTGAAACGACTAAATCTTCCCAATTAATATTTAAATTATGAACCTGTCATAGTCGGAGGCAAATATTTATTTTCATCCCAATAATCCAGTCTAAATAGGTCTGGTAACGAATAAATTACGTCAAGCTCTATAAAACTTATTTGAAAACAAAATTATTTAAAAAGGGTATCTCATTGACACATTAGTGCCGCTACTCGCCGCCTCTCACGATAATTAATAAAAAGTTACGTCCTGATTTTGGGTTCCTTCTTCATTTTTTTTTGTTTATTTTTAAATTTCGAATGTCGTGAACGTTAAGTAGTATTTATGCGATCCCGGTGCGCAGGTTTTTAACATGTAATAAATTGTAACTGTTTTACAAAAATGTACTAATTTTTAAAGTCAAAATGGTAATTAGATTTCACTAGAAATATAAAGTATATCAAAGGAAAGTAAATGTAAAATGTTATACAAATCATCACTACATCTATGCTAATATTATAAAGAGGAAAGATTTGTTGTATGTATTGAAATAACTCAAAAACTACAGGGCCGATTTCAAAAATTCTTACACCATTAGAATGCTACGTTATCAGTGAGTAACATAGGCTATGTCTTTTTATTATTTCTTAATTGATCGCGGGCGAAGTCGCGAGCAACAGCTAGTACTATATGTAATTATGTACTAGAACTACTTAACCTCATTTGTAAGGAACTGTGGTTTTGCTGATATATTTTTAAAGCAAAATATCTATAACACTACACAGCAGAGAACAAATTGGTGACTCTTTTATTAACTGTCAGGACATTTTTAAAACTTTTTTTCACATCGCAATAAATCGATCTTTCCTCACCACATTATTTTAGTTGCTAAAAATAAATGTAGGTAACATTATAAAACCAATCTGACGTCTTCCCGCGGCCAGCGGATATAAATTGTTGGCGGACAGTTGGAAGAGGATCGCCAAAGCTAATTCTGTTGTGATTAATGTTCTCTGCACATTTCCACCGTTCTAGCGAACCCTAAGCAACCTTATAAATTCTATAAAAAATATACCTCCATGCAATTTTATACTCTATTCCATTGTAATAAGTATCTCCTTGGTGTGTTTAATGGTAAAAGTATGTTTGTTACTACGACTTAAAAGTAACTCAGCACTACTTGTTCGCGTTTCTCACGCAACACTCGACAATTAAAATGAGATAAAATTATAACATAAGCTGAATCGAGATTTGTTCAGTTGATAAAGTATTTATTATAAAAAAAAAGTCCTGTGCATTAATCTCATATGAATTGACGAAATATGTGAAACTACAATGCTATATTGTTAACAAAAGACAGTCGACAATAAAAAATATTTTTAAAATAGTTTTATAATTAAAAAATGGATTGAACACTATAAAGACAGTACAAAACATATATTTCAAAGATAACGACAAAATTTGTTATACAAGTGTTATGGCAGTGGAAGCCTACGTTTAGATTAGCCACATTAATATAACACACTAATGAACACACAACTTCCTTCCTTTAGCACGTGTTAAATATGTATATTTGCATAAAGAACCTGTGAAGTCGTCTATTATTTCAATGGAATTACGTAGGGTCGGGAGCGATGGAGCGATAACGCCTATAAATATCAGGGTGCTAATAATGAAATTATAAATAATGCTATCGTTTTATTTTTACAACCGCTCGCAGCGGTTTTGATTCAGCTAATGCTTTTATAGTAACTACTAGCTGTACCGCGACTTCGTCCACGCAATATTAAGATAAAAAAGTAACCTATATGGTCGTCTATGTCAGCTACCCTTTAATGAAAGTCCGGTCGAAATTGGCCCAGCCGTTTCGAAGATTACCCGGAACAGACAGACAGACAGACAAAAAAAATGAAATGCTATTTTTTCACGCAACGCAAATAATTTGGAATTTTTCTTTTGATATTACAAACGGACGCGCCAATTTTATTATATGTATAGATATAGATACGTAAACAACCTTAGCTACATACCTGACATTCATAAGTGATGGAAAAATATTGCCATTGATCTTTAAAGTTAGACGACTTGCCACCAACTTTGACCTCTTAGGGAGATTACAACTAGAATATAACCAAAAGTATTCTTTGATATATTGTTTTTTAGTTTTTCATAACAATTTGATACACATAAGGAATCAGTATCTTTACTAAATTTCGAGTAAAATTTACGAATAAAAATATTGCTTAATAGTAACCAAAAGTACAATACCAATGACGTCAAATTCTATGATTTAAATAGTATTTTACCATAGTTAATTACAAGGAAGACGATGTAGATAAATGTCAGAATATCAATCATTCAATCTGGAGACATATCGCTCCCAGTTATCTATCTAATCGAATAGAAAACGAACATTTATCATAAAAAGCCCCTTTCGGATTCGATACGAGGTTTCCTACTCATAATTTCATATAAATTACTTAAAATCAAAAGGGAAATTAGACTCGACGCCTAATGTACGATTCGCATGACAAAGCGTCGCCTTTTCGTAACTTATTATTTTATTTTATATCCAATTCTACCCTCTTTCGTGGTGGGCGTCACGCGTTTAGTCGTAATATGTCAACACGCGTTACCTTGCTTATTATTATCGCTTCTGTAATTATGAAAAGAAAATAACTTAGTTTGAAATCAAAACAACGACAATAAACATTTAACACCAGTTAAAGTACTGAAAAGGCAGGGGTAAAGCGCTTCACTTGTAATCTGTAGGGTCCTCGGTTCGAATCCTAGCATATATCAATTTGTTGTTTTCGAATTTCATATGTTGGTATTTACGACGTTCTGACGGAGAAGGAAAACTTATTGATGCAACTTGCATATATCTGCGAAGAGATTCAAATTCCAGCCCCAACGTGACTATAACTTAGTTACCCTTTATCTTAGGGTAGGCTCTGAACCCTTCAATAGCGACATATAGTGAACTGAAGACTGATAAATATATTACACTCTTCTTGAAGGGGGTTTTGTAATACAATTGATGTAATAAATGTTTTTATTTCAACTAACACACAAACAATAATCCAATTTACGCAGTACATCTATTGCTTAAAGCAAATACAAGTTCGTATCATTTATAAGTAACGTACACGTGTAACTTATGACATCTGTTCTCGTGTAATAATAACTCTCTCCCATCTGGATGTCGGTGATTGACGTACGGATTTGGGCAGCTAATGTAATTACATATCTTAACGGAATTTTAATAGACAATCGACCGATCGCTGGGGCGGGTCGCCGTTCGCTCGCTTCCTACACCTTTCATTAAATCTTTAGTTAAGCATCTCACTACTTGAATAAAAGGCTTTGCCGCATTTAACTAACGAAATATTTGACTTCTGAATATTAGATTTTATAAAGTATTTTTCGATAATTTTTCTAATCAATAACGAATATTAAAACAAAATGTTTTTTTAAGATTTGAGATTCTTCAGTACTTTGTATTTTTTATCTGTCATTGATACAGTCAGCCATTCATGAATCCGTATTTTTATTATAATACAAACATTTCTTAAATGCCTAAATTGATTTACGATTGTTACATATTGACAAAATTAATACACAGACCTTATTGTAATACCAAGTGATTATGAGACTTCTCTAAGGGTGCTAATGGATATTTTCGTTTGATAAATCAATAACTATATAGTTCTGAGTGGCACTGTACATATAATTGCAAACGTCTACCTGAGCGTACCTTCCTAGAATTCAGTAATAGCCAACAAAATAATCCTCTTTCACGGAATTTGCGAGCTACAAAGATAACTTGATAACGAACAACCGATACAAGGGCTGGCAATTACGAGGATTTCACCGGTATACATTTGAACTAGGACTTTTAGGGACACAATTTTGATAATTGGCAAAGACATAATATTGTACTTAAGTGTGTATTTTAGTAGAAGTTCCAGACGCGTCTGAACTTTAGCAATCGACAAAAGAATTACACAAGGTCTTTGGTAGAATATGCATTAGAATAAGATTGATTTGATAAAAATGTAGAAACTTTGTAGGCATTCTTTCTGTTACTAAACATTCTGATCATTTAAATACTTTCAAAAGTTTTCTCTGCACACATAAACAACTAATTTATACAGGGGGAATACAGAATCGAAAAATGTAACAGAAACAGAGATAGATAAAAACTACTTGGACTAAAACTATATTAATGGTAGCGACCATTCTCTAGACTACTCTAGACACTCTAGCTAGAGCTATCCCCCCTAGACCTATTTTAGGTCATAGACTGTTCATTTGTAATAGGATATTTTTTTTTAAATTTCAACAGTAATTAATTTTAAATGCTTCGTTGATCATCAAAGGAACCTTGTTTGTTAAAACATTTGGAATGCGATGACATCATTGGTTTATGGGTTAGGATAAATTGACTGTTTTTTTGCATATGTTGGTAATAAACCGTCACCCATGGCGCTGATTGGCTACTACTTGATTATTTAACATAGTCATAACAATTTTTTTTGTGTAACTCGAATATAATTTGGGTTGAAATGTTTTACGCGTGTACTTGAATGGCGTAAACATGTTGCGAAAATTTTGAAATGAAAGTAGATGTTTTGTGTGGTTACAAAAGTTTACATACTTAAAGCATGTTTAATTAATTCGATATTAAATTATTTCAAAAGCAATGCGTTGCAGAATATCGAATATTTTTACTTTTTTTTAAATAAAATAAATCCATAAAGATTATATTTAATCTGCAAAGATAGTCTATGACAGCAATCAAGTTTGCTATTCCCTGCGCGAATGCATCGCATCGTCTCGTGGGTAGCAATTTGAAGTCGTTGCTACTGGCCGAACAGGACCGGTCTGTGAAGCAATTAAATGACACAGTAAAAGTGCTTATTAAGTATATTACTCCCCCCTAAGTGCGCGTCTGTGGCGAGTACGTATGAACACAACACATACGCGTATAGACAACGGACGCACGTAATCACTTCACCCAACATTACAACCGTTTAAAATTTTAAAATGAAGGATTAAGAGAGTATATGACTCAGTGGTATACTCCAATAAGAAAGTTCTTGAACCATGGAATTTGTAGGAAAATTACAAAAGTATGGAAATTTTCAAGAGTGTGGACAAATTAAATACCGCTGTACAGGAACATGTCATACCAGCAGGTCCTGGCTCGTTTTTACTAATTGTTAGAAACGAAAGACTCTGTTATCTTTTCTCTAAATGATCAACAATGCATTGGGTAGTATTTTAGCAAGTTGAAACCTATACCTAAAAATGTGAAAAAACGTTACAAAGGCACTTTAAAATTTGTGATAGGAGAAATCATCGGAATCTTACATCCTCTACCAGTCAACCCAGCTTTCTATTTTCTGATAGCCATTTCTACTTTTTCACTCTGTTCAAGATCAAAAAAACGATAAAAATTTAGATTTATTACTTTTGAATATTCAAATTTTAAATGCATTTTGGACTACACCATCACCTGACCGAACATAAATTATTAGATAACTATGTTTTAAGTGTCCTTGCTATCATCTTGGGTCAAAATAAATTCAGGTGGAAAGAGGTTAATATCAAAAACAAGATGGCGCTACATTGACCGTACATCACTGTCATAATTTGTTTATTTTAAGAAACGTTCTCCATTAACTGTACAAAACTGGCGCTCGACTTTACCCTAATCGATGTTCTATAAAATTTGAACAAATTTTGATCTGACATTCTATCTGCATTAAGACTCTAATAGTGTTTCAGTGAAAGAATCGAAGAGTAGTGGTCTTTTCAATTACCCATTTAAAATCTACCAGAACCTAAGGACCAGTATAAAAATTCCTCATAAAATTCCATAATCGGGACTCGTAATCTAGCGTTGCCTAGGGCAGGTGCAGTGCCGTTTACGGTTTTGTCAACTTTTTTAAACTTGTCTAAAGATGGCATCTAAAATATTCTGTAATGCATTGAACGATGGTCCAAAATGTATGAATAAAAAAGTGTGTTGGGATGCGCTTACGACGTTCCCATGCCGTTGCTGTGTACAGGACGCCTGTTTTTCATTTTTTTTTTCTGAAACGGGTATACAATGAGAAGATTCTGGTTTTGCAAGGCGACTCGCAATATCGATTCTCAACGTAGCATCGGTTAAAACCTCTTAACTTAAACATTTTATATTTTGCAACGTATATTTTACACATTTATTGATAATTAATATGATTAACTGCTACCGAAATCGAACTAAATGTATTTCCATAGCCCGAAGAATACTAATTAATTATCTGTTGAATAAGAATAAATTCGGTCAGATAAAACATCAAATAAAATGTTTAAGTTAATGGATTCTTTTAAAAAGTATTAATTACATAATAATTAATGTTAATATTATGACAATAAACACAATTAAAATTGCTTAATTGGAATAACTTTGACAATATTTAACACATATTCAATTTACTAGGGAAATTAAAAATAAAACAATCATTTAACAATATGCCTCTTTTGCAAGCCCCTGAAGCGATTATAAAAAATGTAAATGCCCTCCGTGACTAGGACAGCTTCTTGTGACCTTGACGGCGGCCATTTGCTTTTTTTTTGCGCGTTCAATGTTGCCAGCATGACGGCGTGCGGTGCGTTCGCTTTTACTTTTTTCTTTATTTTTTTTAAATAGTAGGCATCTCGTTATGCAACTTTTCAGAGTTGAATATTGTAAAATACTTTTTTCAACAAGATAGACATTTATAAAATTTCTAAAATTTCAATGCATACTTTATTTGCTTGTAAAATTTTAAACTTAAATAAACGTAAGTTGATTGCACAATTAATAACCTCTTAACCAGCTTGAATAGTGCAATAAGCTTTGTTATGAAGCTATGGTGGTCATCCACAGATAAAAATACGATTAAAAATCAGTCGGAGGTCCGAACACCGCTGCTTTGCTCCCATTTTCACCTCTAAAAAGATTTTGTGGCGTTCATAATCGGATGTAACCATTTAACATTTAGCAAATGGTTTAGAAGTACCCAAATTAAAAACAATCACCGCGTAATTTGGGAAATTGACATTTAAGTAAACGTCTTAATGATTTAATCCTATATAGAAAGTGTTGAAATGTAAAAATATAAAACTGATTTAATTCGGCATGAAATAATTGAAACACGCAAACGAAACAAAACATTTGTTCTACTACAGACGATATGCAATCAGATAAGATAGTGGTATAACTAGCAGGTGCTATCTGATATCTGCCATGTTCTGGCCTCCGATACACTTTGAATATTGACAGCAATTATTTGGCAAATCATGTGACGTGACAACACTTCCTGGTAGATGAAAGTAACGAACACAGTATATGTATTTATTTGTTTTAATCATTGTTATAAAATGTTATCTAAAAAGGGTTATATACTTGTCAAATTTACACCGTTTGTTTATCAGCAAAATATTATCAAACGGTAGTAGTATCAGGCGGTATTTCCAAACCAATACGACTTAGGGTCCTTCAAAAAGCGAGCCTACCATTTCCTCAAATGTCGGCAACGCATCTGTAGTTCCTCTGGTGTTGCGGATGTCCATGGGCGTTGTTGATCACCTCATTGTTCCCGCGGCTCTTTTGCCCTCTTTAATTACAAAAAAAATTCTCAAACGTATCACTAATTTTAACAAATTAATGTCTTTAGTGATACAGGAAATAATGAATGCTTTGCGAATTTTTAATGAAATTTTTAGTCCAATGCTACTAAGCTATTCTAACTATATGCAAATATTGAAAATGTTTATCTGGAGACTGCAAATTTCGCTTTTCAACCAATATCTGATAATAATAATAAATGTCTAAAAATCTCTAGTTAATATACACAAACAATTGTTTTTTGTCGCGTTATTAAAGTAGTGAATTAAAATATTGATTTAGGAAATTAGTTACATAATTTTAATGCATTAAACACATTTGCCAATATACGTAAAGATAACTCCTGCTAATATCCATAGTGCTGACTACATTATAATAAAGATAATTACCATTTGTAGTTGCATAACTAAACACATTTAAACACATCACCAATCTTTCTTTACTTTTCTTCGCCACATTCAAGGACAAAAACCATACACGTCTCAGTCGATGTCATTTACTCCATAATTACTATATCCGGGACTTTGAACCTTGGATTGTATGTGTTAGAATTTTCTTTCGCTTGCACGACGTCTGAGAGGCGGCAGATTGAATAAACTGCTTGACACAGATTCACATTTCGGGTCAGATGGGTGCCTATGCCCAGTAAACAAATGCTAGTTGCGACATTTTGCGCTTGGAAGAAAAATCGACCTTTGTACCCTTCAACGAATATAATTATTACTAACTGTAAGAAGACATCACATTAAAATGTAAACAATTTACTTCAAAATCAGATAATGCAAAGTTGTATTTAAAAAAAATAAGTGTATCTAAAAATAGCAAGCAACTTACATAAAAAAAACTTACAGGAAATCCAACAAAATTTTGTTTATTATTGTAAAAGCGATGACGTCAGTAAAAATTACTTGCTTTAAAAACAAAAGCATTTTAAATATCAACTAGCTTTTGACGTCAAAGAAAACATTATCAAGAGCTTGCAAAGAGTAATTATTTTAATCTCTGAACTTAATCATAAAATAATTTATATAGTATTTTCTTTCTGAATCATACATCTTTAAATAGAATCTTCGAGAATGTGATATGAAAGTGTTGGTCAAAATTGAGAAAGGTTGAGTGAGGTGGTTTAGTTTAAAGTATAAATGGAAAAAGATTGTCAAGAGGAATTTGCGAAAAAGGGAGAGGCAAAGTTGATAATTGTATTCAGAATCGAACATTTACCGCTCAAATTGAGACATACGAAAGGCTATTTTAAACACCGGAAGGTATTAATCTTACTAATACTATAAATGCGAAAGTTTAGATGGATGGATGGATGTTTGTTAGAGTTTGTAGCCTAAACGGCTGAACGGATTTCGATGAAATTTGGCATAGATGTAGAGCATAGTCTAGAAGAACGCATAGGCTACTTACTTTCGTTTTTTTAACACCACGCGGACAGAGTCGCGGGCGAATGCTAGTTAGTGAATAAAGAAGAATCTAGACCCAGACGAACTTGTCCAGATTAATGAAATACACAAGGCCGGTAATATAAACACTAGAAACCGACATGCATATGCGTAGATGTATAAATGTAGTCGAAGCTAGACAGATATGTCAGGAACTTGCCAAATATAGGTCCGTGGTCTCTGCCTACCCCTATATGAGCGTGAGTTATGTTGCAGAATGTAGAATACTGTATGAAATTGAAATCCATATAATGGTTAAGGGTGTAAAGATTAAATTACTTTTAAGTAATAAAACCAATCGTATAAGCTCTACAGTTCCGGAATGTTTATCCCTTTTTTATCTTAATTAAAAGCTCTATACATAAGCCCATACTTTTTTATGTAATTATTGATTTTAATATTATCAAAAACAATTAAAACACGGTTTTGGTTTCAATACCCCGTCGATACAGATCTGACTAAAAATTAATTTGTAAATAAAAAATTATGCTTGATAAATATTATCTGATAAAGAATTTTTACCGTTACGTAAACCTTTTTAATAATTAAGTGTTAATTAATATTTATTATTATTCAATAAAAAAACCAGAAGCCGGAATCCGGAATTTATATACAGCAGTACATATTTTTTGGTGACAAATTAATGTAAGAGAGATTTAAGCTTCCGGGTGTCGGGAGCTTCAGAATTTGTAATGCTATGAATTTTAAAGAGTGTTTTGATACCAACTGATATGGCGCCTTGTTGTCGGTATTAACATGTGAACAGAAGCCGCGGGCCCGAACCCGGCACGACATTGTATTACACACAAAGGATTGACCTGACATCTCCTTATCAGTTATTACGAACGCAAATCCTGCCTCCACTTCAATTTAAACTTTATATCACGGTGAGAAGAATTCAAAATCCTTTGTTTCTTAATAATTTACATCGTAGTTTAACTCGATAGGAGCTGACAAGTTTATCCCTTGGAAGAAAATAACAGTGGTTTATAAATTGATAATATCCCGAGTAATTAAAACATTACACAGATAATAAAATAAATACAGGTATATAAAAGGTTTATACTTCACTATGTGCAAATTATCTGTAATTTTATCGATATCTATAATTTAATAAAAGCTATCTATAAATTATGTCGTGTCAATGTTTTTTTTTAAATCTCAAAACACTTCGATTAAATTACTATGATTTTGTTAACATTATCTAGTTTCTTAGGCGATAAAAATATAGTTAGAATTGAAATTTTATGTTTGTTCAGCCCCCCATTTGATTGGCGATTTTTCTTGAAATATCAATCCGTTTTTTGTACTTAGATGGAACATACTCAAGTAAATTATGTTTCAAGTTATTGATACAATAAAATATGATTATCAAAGTCATGGCCGTCTCACATTATACTTTCTGATTGCTAAAACATTTTAACATAGCCTCGCTCGCAAGGACTCCATGAAATCCACCCGGCCAGGGTGAATCGAATCCTTTAGCTCTTCACACCCACACGCA
>JAOCNA010000001.1:2776934-2794422 GCA_026546675.1 Papilio helenus
CCACGCGGGCGAAGTCGCGAGCAACAGCTAGTATTTAATATTTATATGTATGTCACGAAATTGTGTACACATTCTATATGGAGATTGTAGATTTTCTGAACGTTTTGCTTTAGCGCCTACATAGTTTGTAGTAGCAATGTTACTTATCTGTTTTATACTAGTTGGTTGTAATGTACAGTTAGATTTGCCTACACTCGCACAGTTGAATTGTACAGTTAAAATTATCAGCGACTGTCTGTAGCCGGCTTACGAGTAAAAGCTCTCAGTAATTTGTTTCATTAATGTGAGGCTGTAATTACGGCTACAGTTAATAACCCTTTACCATAGTTAATAGTTTTTAGCATTTTAAATGTTTTTGGGAATTTATTAAAAAATTTAAAGCAGAACTTAGATAAAGCATAGACTATTTTTTCTTCCAACATAAATTCCCCGACACAATGCAAGGCTTGTACCCTTTGAAGTGTTTGTTTTATTAAAATAATTAGCTTTCGCCCGCGACTCCATTCGCATGGAATTAAAAAAAAAAAAAGTAATAGCCCATGTGTTCTTCCAGACTATGCTCTGCATCTATTCCAAATTTCATCGAAATCCGTTCAGCAGTTTAGGCTACAAACTCTAACATCCATCCATCCATCTAAACTTTCGCATTTATAATATTAGTATGAAGTATGATTTAAAGGAAATGAAACAATAGGGTAATTTACAAAATTTAATATCTCTTCCTGTCGCCGTATTCCTTAGGCTAAGTATAGTTGCAATATCGTTCTTTGTGTAAGTACTGGTAACACCATAACTGTATTGTTACTAAACAGATTGCTGCAGCCTTGAGAGCACTCAATACCTGATACTGGTAAAAACATTGTAAAAACAAGCCTTGTAATAAAGGTATGTCTCTCAAAGTCGAGCAATTTACAATGAGTAAAATAAAGGTATTTATAGATGGCAAGATTCTCTAAACGCTAACATTATAACGTACTGAAGTACGGTAATTCAAATACTGATTAAATTATTAATCTATTTGTTCTGTGGATTTCTAAACTTCAGAGCCGAAGTAAATGTCATGTATTTCGCGCGGAGTTAACATTTTTTTTTATTTCAACAAGAAGGAATGTCAGCGTTCATAACTTACACTAACTGTTTAAATAATTCAAACGAGTCGTAATCTCGATGGTAAAGAATAGTTTATATACAGAGGCGCGGTTACAGCTTGAAACTTCAACATTGGCATCCATCTTTATTGCTACGAAGTTCGCGCCTAAATAGGTACGAGATGTGTCTACTTATGATCTAAATTGTTTTATACTAATATTTACAGTTTCAATGATTAAGTAGCTATAGTTAGAAGTTTAAGTAACAGCGCGTCATTATAAACGAAATAACAAATTTATTCGAGATTTTATTTACACGCAAGATTACAAATCACAGAGATGTGTAAGACCTTAGTACGCACCGACATATGTAGTACCGGCTGGCAAGAATAATAATGAAAATGTCCATAATTGTACCAACATAATAGACAAAATATCCACAACGTAATAAAGATAATAAATAAAAATACCAATAAATTCCATCACAACTTATTGAAATACTATTCTTAATGGTCTGTGATTTGTATATTATTTTTAACTAACATACAATGACAATGTTAAAAAAAGTTCTTTGTTCGATGTTTATTGCGTTTACTTATAAGCGCATACAATTCATTTAGGCTTAAATACTTCCTAATATGTATTAAGTACACTGATGTTTCCATTGAAAAATGTTGAAAGCATAAACTATTGTTTATACTTTATAGATTAAATCATTGAGTGAGTGCTTAAATATGTAACAATATCAATACGTAGGATATGCCTTTGTTCACTCACATCTACAATATCACTTTTATTATAGAAACAACACGCTTTGTGTTTAACACATCTCATTCCGAACAACGCTAAGTTACAGATTTCAATAGAAATTTACACAGCAGCGAGTAAGTTTTACATAAATTGCCATTTTCACAACCGAAATTAAATATGTAAAGAGTACAGTCACCAACACGATCGTTACACGGATATTTGTGCGCGATGGTACTGTTTACAAATGTGATAAAAG
This sequence comes from Papilio helenus, assembly GCA_026546675.1. Taxonomy (NCBI): domain Eukaryota; kingdom Metazoa; phylum Arthropoda; class Insecta; order Lepidoptera; family Papilionidae; genus Papilio; species Papilio helenus. The sequence goes on from JAOCNA010000001.1 coordinate 2,779,029, forward strand.
GAGCGCGGCAACGACCGTGTTAGTGGTGTACTGAAATATAACTTAATATCTCACTGACGTTATAAGAAATATTACTAATCGTACCATTCCTGAGTTGAAGGATACGTTTAGTAATAATATTACGTTGGCCGTGATGAGTCCGATTGTCTTTTGTCACAACACTTTCACTCGGTGTCCCCTGTGGGCGAGGGGACGCGGGGCTTGAAAGATGAGGAGTTGGTCGTGAGGTCGAGGGCAGGCTCGTGGCACGCTGTACCGAGGGCTCGGTAATCGGTGCTGGTGTGCGGCCGAGGGCGCGGATGGGGGCACGGCAGCTGCGTATGCCCCGGCATTGAGTCCGGCTCTGGCAGACAGGTGTAGTTGGGCGGCGTCCAGCAGCCCGCACTCCCCGAGCCTACCGGTGCCGTCGCCTGTGTCCTCGCGCCCTTAGCGCTCAGGTACGAGCAAGCCATCATCTGGAACAAGGTTATAAAAATATTTAAGTACAAATAACATTAACTTCTTCAGTTGCGACAATCAGACATGATAAGTGTATAGACACCTTGTTGGTATTGTGCATTATGATTTTGTTGTCCTCACTTTTTTTCAATTGCATTGCAAACATTGTATGAATATTGTATGACCTATACACAGAGTAAATTCGAAGCATTTACAATGTGTGCATATGAAATTTAACTCGAGTCCGGCCAGTTTGTTAGTGTTTCGTAACTGTATGGTGTTTCGATAGTTTCAGTTAGAGAAAATGAAATTGGTTTGTTACACAAATAAGACGAACAATTTAGCAAATTTCGTTCTCCGCAGTCAATAAAGTAAGTTCCGTCGACATCCAGACGCGATTCGCTTACGTTAAAGATGAGCTTTACGTATATTACTTGTGTAATCTCCGAGAGAGTAGATTGAAGTAAAACAGGGCTTACATAAATAATGAAATATGTAGTATTATGAGACGGGAGGCCTAAAGAATTCGCGAGTGGGGCTCTGTAATCACGCTAATGGCCAATGCGCAGCGTCCCCCCCGTGCCGCACCTCCCCCGTGCCCCTACACAGGCTCTTACGTTAATGCGAAGTTCGCGCAGGAGTAGTTTACCGCTTCAGTCTATCACACGTCCAGCGACAGATCCTCGTTCCTTCCAATCCATGCCAAAAAAGCCTCATATTTCGTAAGTTACCATTCATATCCAATAATAGTCATAATTTCTTAACTTTTTTGGTTCGATTCCATTCTATGTGCGCGTAAAAAACAGCTCATCTTATAATGCGTAAGAATAAAAGTTGCTGTGATTAGGAATATTTATACCGTTGTGTTACTAACAAAGTTTAAGCACGTTCGATGATATACACCATTATAATATGTCATAGCTCTGTTGTAAAATATGCTTCATTTACAAAGTTCAATCTGTAAAATTGATTACGCTGTGGTCATTTTAAATTTTTAAACATATCGCGCGGCTCGCCTGCCGGTTAATAGGCGTGAAACGACGCTTCGGTTAGCGACCCGAGTTGCAATTGATTTACCCAAAATCTACTTCGTACATGTACAGTTCAGTGTAATAGTAATTTCATAGTTGATACAGCGAACAAAGGTCCGTACCTACACACCGAACAGGCAATAGTTCTCCGGAACAGCTGCGCGGCACGCGGAGTGTTCTAACAATGATATTGTAACTTTAATATTTATTACACTTGATGAACTCGGCGCAAGTTAGTGCAAGTAATACAGCGCTACGGAACGTCTACGACGAATAAGGAGGCGCTCTCATCGTGCATCGTATGAAAAAGACGAACTGGCTTATATAATTTTAAAGCTCCGATTCGCCCTCGTCTTTAAAACAATGTACGGTTTAATTAACTCGACGTCGTTCGGCTACGTTAGAGCGTATAGTGCATAATTAAACCCTTTCCGTAAACGCTTCGGTTAATATATTTAAGCGGTATCGCTTCAGGAGACCTAAACTCTCCTATGAGAATAAACAATCGCCACAGGCGGTGTGGACGAAGGCGCCGGACAAACGAATTAGTGTTGCCATGCTCCCTCCGCCCCGCGCCGTGCACCCCGTGCTCCACGCAACCCTCGGCATGGCTCACGTTGCGATTAAAATATAATTAGGCGCTCGCCAATCGTTTCGCCATTGAGCCAGGTGGCTACGTAATTTAAACAACCGTATAACGTTTCTGATAACCCCAGTGTTGTTGCGGAATACACTTATTATCTAATAATTGGTCCGAACGGTACGATCTCGCAGCTGATTAATCATCACGGCGTGCGAGGGTTAAAAACCGAGCGGGAAGTCGAGGCGTGATGGATGCGTCGGAGGCGCGGGTCGCAAGGCCCAGGTGTAACGCTGTATTAATTACGATCGGTTAGACATCGCACTATAAATCACACTCGCCTAGTGCCCGAGCTCCACGTACTCGTACCTCCGCTAATGAATTCAAACGTGCCGCGATAATTGCGTACCTAATTACGACCGCAGAGCCGTCTAATTTATCACTGTCGGATTATGAATCGGGAATGGCGTTAATTAAACATGCATAATATTTGTGGAGGCGACGTATCGGCGCGCCGCGGGCTACGTGAAACAATTAGCTTTCAAACTAATACAGGGGCTATTGAAACTCGGGCGGCGGCGGTCGCGTATTCTCAGCGGACGGTCCTGCCGGGGCAGGCGACGGGCGACGTTCGTGCGATTACAATGAAAATTATCCACTCGTGTCCGCGTAACTTTGTGTTGATTTATCCACGCCGTGTCCCGTTTGTATTGCGATTTAGGCGCTTGCTTTGTTGTAACTTCTACTACTGTTTAGAGTTTCTCAAACTCTAATGAAATCTGAATTGTTCTCACTATTAAATGTTACGAAAGCCAACGCATTAAGTTCAATGAAATTACTGAATCTCTGATACAAAATTTCATACTTAGAAGCTTCTAGAAATAATTAACTAAAGCACAATAAAAGATGGAATATAAGATTGTACTCATATTGATTTTTGATGTTTATGTTATTTGATATTCGCATCAATGAGTTTGATAAAAACAAGCAATGAACTATTGTAGTACATTTTCTCTTAGCCAAAATGAAAACAGAAAATGACTCCTTGAAGCAATAAGTAATATAGTAGTAATATAGTAAGCACGAAATATAGCATAAACATCACATAAATGATAATGTCAACAGTTACGATAACGGCATTGTTTTCTAAGAAATAACAATGTAAACAAACACATTTACACGCGTAGTTTAATATCGGTATTGAATGGTAAACGCCTCCTCGAGCACAATACTACGTCGGCATTCCATTAACTAGTTGATCAAACATACCCGCCGCATCCCTTGGGTAAGGGCCGCTATACACTGCCCGCGTACCAACTGCGTACTGTTGTAACTTAATGGTCAACTTCGTAAAATTTCAGCGACAACATTTATGAGATGTGTAGATGTTTTCCAAATTCAAAATATTAGAAACAAAAATAGACATTTGGGAAACAGATACGCTTTAATTACTTTTGGGTTTTAGAATTCTCAAAATGTTACAAAAAATAAATCCAGTTCTCACATTCATCAATCACATTATCACATCACATCACATTAGCACAATCACATTATTTTCAAAAGAAGTTTTTTTCAGCATCACATTAATTCAAAATATTTAAAGTAAAGTTAGCTTGGCCTGTATGTGTGCGACCATCCTATCCGTAACGATTTCAATCTGCGCCGGCTTCGGCGGATATCGTATCTATTGGAACAACAGCAACTGTTTGCTCGGGTCCAGGGCGGGCGACGACGGGTAGCGCGAGGACCGGCCGACTTTCGCGACACAATGCTACACTAGTCCTAAATAATTTAATAGTTTTAGGCGCAACGTGAAGCGGTCCGCAAACAAGGGCCGACAGCCGACATCGTGCGATATTGTCGCCACGAGCCGAGCCACGGGATCTACGACCATCTTGCGGCGAGCCCGTAATTGATTATGCATGTATCTCTGCTAATTGATTATGTAACGTACTTTAATACGACACACTCATGAATTGTATTCGATTGATATACCATTCGTAAGTAACAGATTTGTATGACTAACACTGATTTTAATATAGTCTTGTTTAAAGTGGTAAAATCATAATAAAAATACTACTATATCAACGTTAAATTAAGAGGTCGCGATACGGTCAGACAATCTGTCTAAAGTGATACTATAAACATATTAGAGTGAGATAGGGTAGCGGTGAGATAGCAGAGTGATAACGCGGGCGGGCGGCTGGCGGCGATAAATTAGGGCGGCTAGGGCGGTGGCGTGCGCTCGGGCCGTTTGTCGCGTCGCGTGCGCGCGCGCTCATTGCTTATTCATGTCGTAAGGCACGCGATCGCGCGCCGTACCTCCGGACAAGCGAGCAATGTCGCAACACAACCCAGACGCGTCTGAAGCTGCACTAACTTTATCTTGCTATGTGACGAATTAAATTCATAGTGCTAGAAATAGGAAATCATATCGATGAAATTATTTTTTGAGTATAAAATGTAGACGGAATTATAAATGCTTGTCTTTTTAGTTCACAGATTTTTAAAGGTTTAGTACTCGATAGTGATTAATGTGTAAAAATTGTTGTTTAAATGATGCAATCTCAAGATACGTGTTGTAGATGAGTGGTTCGCTGGCGCGCATTAATCTAGTCGTCTTCAGCGACCTCTGACGGCGCTGGTTTGCCCTCGCCACTTGTGAAGCGATTACGAGACACCTTTCTGTTTATCATAATTAATGGATATATTCATAGCAATTTACTATTAATAACTGTATAAAAGTTTTTATTTAATCTGTATTTTTTCAATCAGTTGTTTTTGGATGAAAAATATTTCATTTACAATTTTAACTAGCAGCATAATCATGTAGGTAAGGGGTGCAACTTATGTTATATTGTAGTGTTTTTATCAAAATCCCAAAACTTTTCTGGTTAGTTTAGCACAGAGCAGAGTAGAAATGGTATGGCTGTCAAATGTGGTAAAGGCACCTGTTTGTCAAATAACGAATACCGCCACATGACTTTTGAGAAATAACTTTGTGCTTCAAAGGATTTAACATAATTTACGATAACGAGCGATCGACTTGGTCTCTTACTTCAAAGCCACCGTTTCAGTTACAGTTTATTATTAATAAAATTTGGTCGGGTTGTCGAGGTGGAGGGTTAGTGCGGGGTGTGCGGGGTACGCCAGCGGGCGCGCGGGGCAGGGTAACGAGCCGGCCCGCCTCGTTATCGGCCGCTTCGGCCGGTCACCGCCGCGGAAAATTCGCCCGAAACTGACGCGCGTGAAAATTTAATGAACGGCCGGACGCTAGTTAACTAAAAGGTAAAGTGCACCCTCTTGACGTGTTCGGTAAATATTAATAGTGAGTGTGCTAGCGTGAGCCATTAAAAATGCACGAGTCCGCGGATACTGGCTTGCGTCCGGCAGCCGGCGGCGCCCGTTCATTAGCTCCTTCACACGCGCCCCTCGCTCTCCAACACAAATTAACCTGCGCGCGTCTCCGTGTCTCGATCGCTCTGCACTCGCATCTTTCACGTCGATTGCACACGCTGATTATAGAATTTGTCCAATAAAATGCGACGCTCAATAGCGAACTTTCTCAAGATCCGCGCGCCCTGGATACATCGTGAAAGGAACAAGTTTCGCTATTCGACCTTTCATTTTTTTTAAGAAATTGTCTTGAACTTCGAATTTTTCTGTAGGTTTTGCGAAAGAAATGAAATTTAGAAAAAAGCCAAAAATTATATTAACTTCTAATTGTATTTCTATATTTTATTACCTCATTTATTAATAGTTGACCCAAAACACTCGCTTACCAACTTTCACAGCTATCGTCATATTCGTTTATTACTTTTTTCCTAGTCATCAAACAAAAGCTGCGGCCGCGGTGCGTTTAAAAGAAAATAAAAAAAAACCACAGCAGATCTGGGGGCGCGCATATGCCCCCCGACATATTTAAATTTCGAATCGGATGCAAAAAAAATCATACGCAATGTGTTCGCGGCGCACGCGCCCGCGACACATGCCGGAGTTTATAAAAAACTTTTTTTTATCCATCAGACACCCTAAGCGCAGATAAGGAGCGAAAAAAACTGTAACATAAGCATAATATTAGTAGACGGCAGTAAGTTAAATAAAAACTTATCACAAAAAGTGCTCATTTTGAGGTTAAATACGTGTTCGAGGCGCTCGCGAACATCAGGGTTGTCAAAATTTTATGGGACAAAATTTTCTTCGCACAATAACAATTATAAGTAAAAAATTGTCTATAACGAGACACGAACAGGAAATAATATACTTTGTCTTACATACTACTACATGCCATGTTTTATTTTTCTTCTATATTCCAATACAGTCTAGTTATCATTTCGATATTTTTTTTTAATTAAATTAATTAAATATCTTTTTAAATAACACTTCTAAGTACTGAGCTAATCATTACTTCGATTTAATGTATTTTACGCAGGACAAATATGATTCATATTTCTTTAATTTTTTACTTAATTCGCTAGCGTATTTAATAAACAAAAATGTGTAATGAACTGGAGAAGGTTCATACGAAACTCATTATCCCTAAAAATAGCAGAGCAAGCTAATTCAGCTATTTTTAGTGTAATTATTTCGAGACCCTTACTATCAGTTTAGCGCGTGTATGCGCTTGTAATGACCGTCATTATAATAAGGGTAAAGCGTTAACGACGTATTTGTAACCCGTTTTACTTTTGGAATAAAAATATAATTTTAAATTACTGAAAGTCATTTTAATCTAGAGTTCTGGATGAAGGTGAAAGTTTTGCACATATGACATTACTAGCCGTTGCTCGCGACTTCGACCGAGTGAAATAAAAAAATAATAAAAATTTAGCCTATGTTACTCAGTTAGCATAGCTTTTTAATGGTGCAAGAATTTTTGTTAGCGGTCATTAGTTTGAGTTATTTCAATACAATACAAAAATCAAAAATACAAATCTTTTCTCGTTATAATATTACGTAGTACTCGTATAGATGAATGTAATATTGCAGAAGATAATCGTAAAATAAACAAACATTTTACATTTTCTTTAATTATTCGTCCCGTTCTTGATTTTTTTATTGATTTATCTGTGAGTAACATAGGCTATATTTTTTTTAATTTCACGAGGGCGATGTTGCAAGCAACAGCTAGTTATTTATATTTTCCTTTACTATTACTTTAATAAAACATGTATTGGCTCAAGCCTGCTGTTGACCAGCAAAGTGAGCTTTGCATAGTAATTCCTAGAGAGTAGATTAGAGTATGGAACCGTACGGAAGTGGATTTTGTCGGATTTACATCTCCGAGACTGAATGCGTACCCTTTTAGACCGACCCGAAACCTCAATGCAATACATTTTCGATGCACTTTCATATATTACAAGTTGAACGAACACAACCAAAATATCACAAACCGATTCAATAATAACTTGTACATGTACTTTGCGGATCCAAAATATTTACCTAATTATTATGAGGTGGTTATATTTTTGTTAATAAATACTTAAATAAAAATAGTAAAAAAAAAACAGGCATAGTTTATGCCTAACTCAAACTTGTAGTTCTTTCATTTGGCAGACAGGATATTTATAATTGCCTCAAATATCCAAAGACAGAAGGTAGATAACTCATTTTCATTCTGAATGTCCGTTTTGTGGTCCTAACTATCTCTTGCTCTATTTGTTTCTAAATAGAAACAGAGCAAACTGAATGCGGCATTTTATATTCCTAGTACACGGTCGGGAGTGGGTCTAATCCCAAATGTGCGAAGCGCTATCCACTGCACGTAATCCTTACGTTACTGCTTCCAAATTTTACTGCGATCCCGTCTCAAGTTTCCATCGGAAACAACGAGCTTGAATCTGCATATACTAACGTATTCCACCGCTTTCGAAGGCAAGTAATGCCTATAAATTGTCATACGTCGAAAGTTATAGAATTATTAGCGCGGTCTTCAACATTTTTATTTCAAATCACTATACAATTGTTCCTTCATCAGATTGTGACTTCTGAGGACGCTAGAAAGGTTTTCTGTCTTCATTTTTTTTTAATATCCGAGCATATCTATGAAAGAACAAATAAATCAATTCATGATTTTGATTAGGTTTTCGTTTCAATAATAAACAATACATTTAGAGAAGTATAGTTGAATTGGTAAGTTAAAACATCAGACTCCGTATATCGTAAAGGACCATAGACAAACAATACAGTAAAACAAAGCTTTGTTTCGGTTAAAGTAAATTGACGCTTGATTAAATCAAAATGAATTTTCTCCAAAACATCGCTGTCGAAGTTGTAGATGGCCTTACGGGAGACGAGGCATTTGTGATTGCTTCAGTAACAACATTCAAATAGCAACATCCCTTCTATAATTGCCTCTGGTAAATTAAACGTCAAAGCGACACGCGTTCGTGGTGTAGACACCTCATCACAACTCTGCTCTTTGACAGACTTCTTTTGCTCTGCGCTTTTACAAAATAATGAATTCGTCGTCGAACTTGTCATTGGCAATTGAAAATGCGGTGAAGACGCCAATGAGAAATATATTCAATAGCCGTCTATTGTACGAGATTCCACTTAATTTTTTTTTAAATATCGATCATTTTAACTGAAATTTGCGTCAAAGAGCAGCGTAGATATGTCTTAAATGTGGTATTTTTTTTATTTCTGTTTTCATTGGGATGTCGTTAGCAAGGAATTAACATCTGTAAATTTTCAATTTGAAAAAGGTTTATAAGATTTGTTCAATTACAAGACCATCTCAAGATTTCGTCAACGAAACGCAGACGTGTCTTTCTTTATTGAATGAAAGAAATGCCTTTACAGCCTAGAGCTGTTTTATATCGAATTGTAAAATATTGTTATCCAATAAAGAAATAACGTACATTGGTAAGGAAGGCTTTAGTTAAAACAATTTCAATTGTTTTATTACATGATCATAAAAATATCTTCATTGAATCTAAATTCATTGAAAAGTTTTGTCGACTGCACTAACACAGTATTCTAATTGATGAGAATATCTTACTCCTGGTGCAAAGTAAGGCTTATAGATGTAGAGTACATACTGTGCTTTCGTAAGTGGAAGGGCAGGAAGGTAAAGGTGCCGCGACAAAGTTGTCAAGTTATCCATCCCGTGTATTTCATAATAGAAATTCGTGTTCGACAACAATCGCTTCAAGTGAAAGTGGATAAGTGTCATTGCGCGAAACTTGGACAAGATAAGCGGCAAGTTTAACCCCGATCTGTTTCCTTTGACTGAGCGCAGGCCCATTATTCGAGGGGCTTTGTTTCGTCCTCTGGCTCTCAAAACATTGCCTCATTATTATTTTTTCGTGTTGAAGATTCTTTCACGGGTTTCCGAGGCTAGTGGGGAAAATTCGCTTAGTCGAACAGGAGCAAGTTTGAGTAGGAAAGGGATTGTTTTATTCGATATCTCTCCAATGTGATTTATGGTAAGGCTTTGTCTCACGATGACAAGTTGTTATTTATTGATGGGTAAATAAATATACGTTTATTTTTTATTAATAATGTATATGAAGGGAAAGCGGCTTATGATCGATTTTTAACACAATTACTTACATTTCATACACCACCGCACCAAGCAAGGTATAAATTTATTGGGCGTAATTAATAAATCTTATTTACCCATAATTAAAAATACACAGTTAACCCGAACTCAGATTCTGCTTTTCCGATATTTATAAAACAAAAGTCGTAAAAGATATTTTATGCGTAAAATATGCATTAATTAATTCAATGAGTACAGTTGTGTACAAAGTTTCCCTGGGGACGATCGGCCTGTGTGCGCATCTGTACCTTCAGCTATATAAACTGTTACGGGCCTTAACTTGAACCATACTCTTAACAAACTAATAAGTGAAGTTAAATAAAATCCAGTAAGTTTATAGCAGGCCGAGAGTTTCATTGTGCAGTTAGACATTTAAGATATGGTATACTTTTACTTTTTTATTTAGTTTTTATTGTTGCTTGGAGTTAAAGTTTAGGAAATGAAACTTTACGTTCCTTCAAATGAGTTCTATATTATTTTACGTTATAATTTTATTAAAATATCATATCTGCTTTTAATATTTCAGTTTTCAACTTAGAATGAAAAAAAAAAATTACCTTTATCCAAAGAAATACACGTACCTATTAAAGAGTATTCTACGTTAAGAACATGTTATTTTTTTTTTAAATTGAATTAAATTTCATTCACGAAATACAAATATCTCCCTTGACGCATACATCCTTCCGTAAAGGGGTTGCAGCTTTCTATGCTCATTTGTTATTGTCTTACATCTCCGAATGTGTTGTCTTGGGAGATTTATCTTACGAGAATCTAATTATATGCATACTAATGCAAATACGAGATTACAATAACAAATTCTAAATTAAGTTTAGATATATTAATTACATAAATAATATAATTACATGTTTGATTAAAAAATATAAGTAAGAACTAGCTTTTGTCCGCGACTCCGTCCACTTGGTATTAAAAAAATCAAAAGTAAGTAGCCTATGTGTTCTTCCACACTATGCCTACATCTATGCCAAATTTCATCGAGGTCCGTTCAGTGGTTTTGGCTACAAACTCTAATAAACATCCATCCATCTAAACTTTCGCATTTATAATATTAGTAAGTTGAATAATAATGTTTTCTTAGCCATAAACAGTAGGATACATAACTTTTTCCGTTATAGAGACTAGCGATCCGCCCCAGCTTCGCCTTTTTGACAAGGAATATACATCTCATATCTTTACTATAATATCCATATACGTGGATTACGTTGTAAATATTTACATTTAAGATTAAAATTTTTAACATAATTTCTAGAGCAAATTCGTTATCAATGTGCCCTTGTTAGACGAGTTTCCATCGGCGAAGTCGCGCCGGATACGGGTGACAGTATCTCTGACGACATTGTTTCCCCACGCCCATGCCCACGTTAAATGCTAAAGCGACGCCAGCGCCGTTGGTGAAATGTTCAAACTATACAAACTAAAGAGAATCTTAGTAAGAATTTTCGATATTATAAGGTTATGTACGATAAACAAACAGCTGTGACCTGGTATCGACAAGAATTTTAAAGTACATATTTGTGCGTGAACAACAAAAACGTCGATATTCATACATTTAAACTGATTATACGTTTCCGCGATAATTGAAATACTCAAGAAGGTGATATAAAGATCACCGAAAACAAACTAGCATGTATGCATAGATGTATGAATATTGAAGAAGCGCTATAGGTGCGTGCCAAACAAAGGTCCGTGGTGTCTGCCTATCTCCCTTGGTAACAGGAGTAAGTTATGTCGTTGAATCGAAAAAAAAACTGACTCAAGTAGTGGCACAGTAACCAAAAAATGTACAAAACACACTCCCGTATAAATAACGATCAATTAAGGAATTGTTTCCAACTCACGTAGAAAACTGGGTTGTAAAAAATAATTAATTATTTAAAAGCTTACCAGCGGTATGTGTACCAACGCTATGCTGCGAATTAAATTAAGTTACGGTTTTTGGTTTATGAGTTTTATTCGCAAAACTTTCATTCGTATCGTATTCCCAGAATGTTAAATAAATGTTAACATTTTTAAAATCACTGAGGCATACCAACATTTATTTTTATATTTTTTTGCTATTTCTTCATAACTGCTAGAATCAAGAGACGAATTTTCATTGAAATATGTAGACAGTTCCATAAATACAGATGTTAACTTAGTGTTAAAACAATAATGTGTGCAGATAATAGAAAAGTGTAAAATGCAACACAACATTGTACGAATTCGACTGAGATAGAAAAAGAAGACAATCAAAATGATGTCGCAACATCTGTCGAGCATGTTCGAGCAGATAGGCAACTTCACGAAGAACAACTTGGTGCACAACAGTAAGCTGGTGAAGGAGAAAGAGAATAAAACAAATACCAACCACGTAGGAGTTTGTGGTGCAGGCGGAGGTGGTAACCAGCAGCCGTCTCCCTCGCACAAACATGGCCAGCCACCGCCACCACTGAAAAAACCTTGCAAGTTGAGAAATGTTGCGTCCAAAGCGGAATCTTATGACACCCTGTACAGTAACAGCATATTGGTGAGTATTATAAGAAAGTAAGCATTCTTTATCTATTTAAGATTAATAGCCAATGTGGAATTATATAGGAAAAAGGCAAAAATAACAAAAAAGGTTAGAAAAACCTTATTTAAAAGGTTTGGTATTAGTTGGTCTACACAATGTAGAACAACCTCAAACACCGAAGAAAATAAAAATATACAAACACAGAAATAACTAGAAGTAATCGTTTTTCCTTGGTTTATTGTCCCTAGGCGTTTTTGGATCAGGTCCAAAATGTAAATAACAGTCAGGTATTGTCACGTAGTTATGGGCGCGTCACGTTCGCCCAAAGGGAATTTGACTCCGACAAAGAATAAAACTTAATGTATACTGACCGGCGGCTTTCTATACTCATATATTTTGCTTTACGAACAATAAGTATAAATAACGGAATAGGTAAAATGTTTATTATTATTATAAAACTGCAGCTACAGACTGGATGTAAACTTTCGGGATGCCCAGGTGAAATTTTGAAGAAAACCCTTACATAATAGGAATTTGGTTATTAGTATAGTATTGCATTGTCTGTTGTTGAAAGTAATTTTAATAAACTTAAAATCAACAGTGATTAAATTTGATTTGAACTAGATTAAGAACATGTAGTAAAAGAATACACTAAGAAAGTAGAAATGAAACTTGTCTATATTCCATACGATAAAAAGTATTAATTCTTACTTGTTCATTTCAGTATAGTATTATCTAGTAATTGTATTATAGATAGAGTATTTCTTGGATCAGTTGCATCACAGAGGGATCAGTAGTCCGGCTAAGCCAGCCAGGATAAGCTGATAGAATAACATAATAATCTTTAAAGAATGTAGTCGTAGTATCTTCAGTGGACGAGGCTTTTATTTTATGCAGTATTTTAAAGGACTTTATTAAGTTATACTTGAGACTGTAGTAAATTGCTTGTAGGATAAAACATTAAATTTGGATTATTACTTTTACTGAATAATGTTTTTGTATTTGGAACTACTCGAATAATGTTGAATTCGAATAAAAATAGATTGAATTTACGAATGGCATGTCATTTTATTTGTGAACAAACAGTTGAAAAGAACAATAAATTCACTATTTGATAGGGAATTTTGAGCAAACGTATTGTAACAATGCAATGGCGAGCAACAAGTGAAATCCAATACGATATGTGCGGGGCACGACTCGCCCGGCCTCAGCCTCTTACATTGTATAGAAACAAAAGCAAAGCGCACATGCTTCACGTTATTATTGTGTTCGATTTTTAAAATATCCAACAAATGAAATATGCGAGATGAGGTTGCATAGTCTAATACTACGCTACAATCTACAAATTTCAAAATTAGTGTCATAAACATTATTACTATCGTAAAATATCTTGTCACTATTTTAAAATGTTTTTAAAACACTACAAATTATATTTGATGAAAATTACTTTGGTCAGCCTATAAAGCAAAAACAATTATGATTAACAAAAAAATCAATTGAGATCCGCGGCAGTTCAATTTATAGGAAAATAGAGGTTGCCCACGAAACATAACATGTTTTTGTAACTATGAAAGACTTGCTTACCGCGATAAAATGAATTGATGAATAAATTTTTTGATTAGCAAATCTTCTACTATTTTAAAGTTGTAATAGTCGTTAATTCTTTACAGTGAAATAATAAAATTATAGAAAAAATTAGAAAAAAAAAGTTTCGATTTAAAATCCTTCGATTTTGCTTTCTTCATAACTTCCGCATAAACAGACCTAGTTATTTATATACCTAATAGAAATTAAATTTTTAATTCCGTAAACTTGTGATAGTCACGCCTCTATTTTAATACGAGCGCGTGCAGCCCTCAATTATACTGATGAGATTTTCTTATTCCATTAAATAAGATATTAACTTTATACTTGGGCCATCTGTCGCTAGTGTTGTAGAATAATAGATTCATTAATAAATTTCCTAGTTTTACTACGGATTAATTCTGTTATTTAATATAATTATTCCATGAAAAACATGAATTATAAAAAATAAAAAATGCCGAGTCTCACTTCTCCTACAAAAATGTATTAGATGTCATACTTAGTCATTGTAGTTAGTGTCTATGATGAAACCTTTGCATTACACGGTGTCATCATTTCGAAAGAATGTCACTTGTTTATCCCATTTTTATCTAAACCTAAGCAAATCTCTCGAGAATTATGCGTGTTATTTTAAAGATCGATGTGGACATGTAATTTATTTTAATAGTTACGGACGAATTAAGTAATATATCGGATCTAAATGCGAATATATCGGATGACGTAAAATAGCATATCGTAGGTCGCGGGCACGTCGCTGCTTCACGGCGCCGCAAAATTAACTGCCGAGATTAAGATCCAATCGCCGACGTACAGATTTCCAGCTCCATTGCCTTCATTGCACATAACGTTGATCGATCAAAAGCTTATCGAATTTTTAATCGATTATAGTAATTAGAAACCTCTTAAAATAAAACCTAATAAATATCCAGATATAAGATTAAATATAACACGGATTTTTAACCACAGTTCACAATATTGGTTTTAGATTATTTGAATTTATTGCATGGTTCTTCTGCCTGCAAGAAAGTCATCGATAATTGAGTTTAGAAGACAAATAACGCAATAAGCCTAGGAAAATGCAACTCAAGTAGAGAGCTATGGCTTCTATTGTAACAATAAAAAGGCTTTTTATAAATGACGTACATCTACAGCACATTGGATTATCTTTATTAATAGTTGTATATTTTATACTGTGAGTTATAAAAAATAACAATTATTTTATATTCTATTGTAAAACACGTTCTATGTATTTTGGTACGATTGACAAAAAACTTATACCAAAAAGCAATGTTTAAAAATACATGTAGCTCATAATGTGTAAGCAGAAAGATTTTCCCGTGAGACGCAACAAAGTGTTCTGTTTTATTATTCCCGTCACTGATGTAAAAACAAGAAAGCCATTCGAGCGACGCCGCTACGCTATCCCCGCGTCAGATATTGAAAACTTAATAAGATGTTTGTCAAAGACAAATGCATTAATTATTAAAATTTTGTTTATGTATCAGTACTTTCCTTTATCTGGTTAAATTAAAAACAAAGCACGCATATGTTACACTAAAATATGGTCACAACCACAGATGTGACCCAATAAGTGTCAACCTACTATAACTAGCTTAGATATGAGTTAAGAGCCGTTGCCAAGTTGCGAACCGCGGCATGGGAGATAGGAGTGGTGTCCGTCTACCTGGAGCCCGATAAGCCCATCG
>JAOCNA010000001.1:2890781-2907884 GCA_026546675.1 Papilio helenus
GGAGGGGAGCCGCGGGAACCGGTCGGCGGAGGTCATCGGCTGCGAGCTTTCCGCGACCAGTGTTGTCAGCACCTCTACACTATTTTAAAGGAATTTAATCGATAATATTTAGAAATTAAAAATCAAGATGTATTTTTAAGTACTTACTATGTACACATGTAATAACCGAAATGTCTACAACATTTCTTCAATTTTCGAATCTCAGTGGAACTTATATGAAAGTCTGATATCTTTAGTGTAAAACGTATAATATAAATAAAATAAACAAACAGATATGTATGTTAATTTTATTTAATAAAATGTTGTTATTTCCCTTATCTCGGATAGTATAAAATAGTGCTGGTAACCCCGGGCCAGGTAAGCCGTGCTGCGACTCGCCGCGCCGCCCGCCGCCCGCCGCCCGCGCGTATGTTAATGCTCCATTAAGATTATACTAATTGAAAGCCAATAAATACAACGGCTATGAATATTAATTTTATTTGGCTTCTCGAGCCAAGTATCAACTAAACCGGACCTGAGGGACGCTCGCGTGCGACCAATTGCCTTCCACTTTACCAATACTTTATTACACACAACTGTCTTTATGTCAAATCATAACATTTCCTTCATTAAAAATCCTTTAAAGCTCTTTAATGCTACAATTTATGCTAATCCTGTTACGGTCTTGGTACATCAGTATATCAAATATTTATATACTCAGAAACATGGTTTGAATAAAATGTAGGCTAATTATGAGAGACTGAAATTGTGTTTAAATAAAAGTTAAATGGAAGTATATTCGGGCACTCTTCCCAGTTACAAGGATCACGTCTCGATATTTCTGTCAATCCCGCTCAGGCCGTCGATTACGCAGGACAAATCAATTACCGTTCGCATTCCATCGACAGTCGGCCGACGAATTCTCTGTCACGATCCTATCTCCCAATGACGAGACCTCTCATCGGATATGCCACGTCGTCAAGCAACGGAATGCGAAGCATTGCGCGCGGGACAGAGACCTTAAAGGCTACGTCGCAATGCTCGCCGCAATGGAAGACGCGCCTCAATCAACTATCGGTAAATTCCCCGCATTCATGGGTACGGCTGTTCGGTGGAGAGACCCCGTGTGCCTCAAGTACGGCTCAGATTTGACCACGCCAAGAATTTCGTGTTCGGATCTCGAGTCGGAATGTTATCAGTGCGATGCATCGACGCTCGAGATCGGACATGTCGGGAACATTATTACGTTTGCTCGCTGCTATTTATATCGGATATGTTAATTGAGATGTAGCCCCAACAAGACCCGCTCTTGGTTTTATTCCGTGTTATAACACGATAACAGAATCAGAATAATTTGTAACTATAGCAATTGCAAATATGAGGAACACAAACTCCATAGATTATGTAAGAATAAGACATCAACTTGAAACTAGGAAGTTTACACAATTATTCAACTATTTAAAAATTATTATTTTTATTAACACTCTAAATAATTTGAAACTCTTTAGTGTATATACATACCGCATAGATCATAATTTCGTCGTCTTTCAATCTATAATGTATCAATATAGATCACTATAACAATTAGCCTCGCCTTGAATAAGGCAAACCACACGAGACCTGACATTGACCCGTGGAGTTTCAATTCATTAACTGATCACTTCAAGGACTGTACAAGGAATTGTTCCTCCTAACTACAGGGATTTGAAACTGTTATTTGCTTTGTATAATTTAGCATCCTACATAATCTAGTTTTAAAATTGCCTAACACTAAATTACCTGAAAACATTTTACAAACTTTTATTACTCAAACTAGCTTTCTCCCACGACTCTGTTCGCGTGGAAATAAAAAATTAGCCTATGTGTTCTTCTAGACTATTCTCTACATCTATGCTAAATTTCATCAAGATCTGTTCAGCCGTTTAGGCTACAAACTCTAACAAACATCCATCTAAACTTTCGCATTTGTAATATTAGTAAGATATTATTACTCAAATAAAATTCTAAAATACAAAGATAAAAAGAAAGCAACGTAACAAACGTTTCAAGTACAAGTTAACTTCTAAGTAAACAAAGTGGTAGAGAGTCACAGCTCGGGATCGCTGCGCCCACGCACCTACAAAGGTCCCATTTTATGTTAATCGAAGATCCGTGTCCCAGCCAGGGACACGGTGAGGGGCTACGGGACACCTAGCAGGGCTGGGCGCAGATACATTAAATACGCCATTATCCCCCGGCCGGGAACAATTTCACATTTACGACTCTACACTGACACGCCGTAAATAAACTTTATTTGGTTTCTATTGCATCCTTATTTGCACTGAGGTGAATAATCTCACCTTACAGAAATAGTGCTTGGATCTTGCATCAGTCTGGTATTATCCTTATTGATAAAAAATATTTTGCGGTTTGGTAAGAGGTAATAATTGTTTGTAAATGATTTAAATTTAAATAAAAATGAAACCAAATCATTCAATTGAATGTGTGACAGCAATACAAATGTTAATTAATTCTTAAAAAACCTATTAAAAACTGCTTCGAAACCCAAAAACTAAATACTACAAGCTTTTAACTCTAAAGTTCTAAAGGGTACGAAGTTGGTTGAAGTTTATTTTGTTTGAGTTTAATTAAAAACATAATTAAATAATCTTAATACAATACGTACTCATGTTTCATCAAGACTTAAACAATTGAAACAAAACATCGCGCTGCGGGCCCACGGCTCGAGTGCCTATTAATTTAGAGGGTTGAACCTCTCCGGCTCTAATTAACTGAAGACCCTGGCCGCATTCTGTGTAATTAGTTTCCTTGGAGGGCAGTTCTCACGCTTTCGGACCTTAAACATATCAAGTAATGGGAACAAGAAATTTTAATCGATTCAAATTATGTTAATTGTACGAAACTAAAGTATACGCACTCCCCAATGTGCAACATTTATTTACATTTAAGTTGTCTTTGAGTAGCCCTTTGACTTTACTTCATAGTTGCGAATTTCGTTAAGTGGCCTATTTTTTTAAAGTAAAAAAATATTTTGAACAACTTTTATATCTTAGATTGTTAAGGTTTAAATTTATCACCATACTTATTAATGACTGAAATACTTAGAACGCGCACACACCTTTGACTAAACTATCGCACAACTGTTTAGTCTCGCTTTGATTCCTATGAGCTTATATGGAGGTACACCACTGGTACACTACTCGATTTTTGCAGTTGTGCAACTAAACAGTTGAATCAACAATCACAAAACTATTGTGCGATTTAGTCAAGGGTATGCACCCACTCTTAGTTAACTAGCTGTCACCTGCGACTCCGTACAAGAGAAATAAAAAAAGTAACCTTTTTGATGAAATGATATTGAACGAGAGAGGAGATACTTAGTAATATCCATCTCCAACAATGGACGGATTCCATTTAAACTTCCGCATTTATAATATTAGTAAAAGTAAAATAAGATATATAAACAGAACTTACCTTGCAACTAAACCAAGGACAAAAATATAAAAGACTTGGTTACAGAGGCTTGATAAAACTATTTTTATTTAAAAAAATTACGCAATTATAAATGCGATAACTGTATAGCTGTCGTATCCCTTACATTAAGTTATTTTAAATAAGGTGTTAAAGTTGTACGCAATTCACATCAAATACATTCTTTAGTACTTAAGTGATGGAATGCTTGCATCTATATAGATACGTAATTACTAATGCATACCAGAGTATAAAATTGCAGTTAACCCTTTGCGCGCCGCCGTGCAGCTGACGTGACCAAGATGTAACGTTAAATGTCATTACTCGGCGATCAGCTGTCGCAATTTGTCAGTTTATACGTGGCGCGAATTAAAATCTACTGATACAATTACTTGCTCATTAAATTAAACGAATACCTTATCGAGCCGATGTGTAATCGAGTTACCACGACAGAAGCTTTTAACTTAGACGCGACGTTAACCATATATGTTATTGTTAAAAGCGATCGAAACGTATTTGTATTTATATTTCAACTAGCTTTCGCCCGCGACTCCGTTCGCATGGAATAAAAAAAACAAAAGTGAATAACCTATGTGTTCTTCCTGATTATCCTCTACGTCTATGCCAAATTTCATCGAGATCCGTTTAGCCGTTTAGGCTACAAACTCTAACAAACATCCATCCATCCATCCATCCATCTAATCTTTCGCATTTATCATTGCTATTGCATAGGTGAAACCTTAATCAGTTATCAAAATAATAGGTTCAAAATAAAGAATCTGAACTGTTAGGTATAAATGTAGATTGACATTTGAATAAGTATCAATAATTGGCAATTAGTTAATGCTACGCTCAATATTCTTTTGTAAACTGTAACAATAGCCCGATAGGGGTGGTCGGGAATCTTTAATGAAATCTCGAGCCTGCAATAAAAGCACAGTTAAATGCAAAGGAACAACGATCAAAATATTAATTAGTGCTTCGAAATGGGAAACTCGTAGCTAATTAAATGGCGATATCGCATAAAGCGTAATTAGAGGCGGGTAACATACGTTTCTCACGAGGCGGCCGGTGTCCCCCCGCCCCGCACCCACCTCGTACCCCCGCCTGTGCCTTACCGTCCTCCGCCGCCACGGAGCTCAGCACATCCCTCGCTTATGAAGGAATGCGACGCGCTCATACGACAAGCAAAAACAGGTTACGAGTCGCCGACGAGCACTTATATACAGCGACTGATTAAAATACGTACATTCGCTTAATAGTTTAAGTTTTTGTTGCGCGGCTCGCGAACTGCAATCGACATAGCTTACGTTTCATTAAACGACAACCGGCGCGGCGAGACGGGACGTTGATATTGAAAAATACTTAAATTGTAAACCGACGAGATTATAATATAAATTCCGCGAGATGCGCTTCGGGCGCGCCCGAGGACCGCCGGCTTTATTAAATGTACTGACTGGCAACTATTAGTCGACATGATGGACACTTGAATGGGCGGCGTAATTAAAAAAGTCAATGATCACTTATTGTAATTAGCGGTGTATCTCATCGTCCGACAAAAAGGTAATTGTTTCCCGACGTCTATCAATCCCGGCCGGCCGCCGACACGTCGACACATCGACACGTGCGGCTGCGATCGCTCGCCGCTCAACGTTACAGCTTTCTTTTCAATCGGAAGATTGACGTTCGTCATAAAATGTAATTCATTATTCTTAGAGTACCGATATCGCTAATTCAATTTAACATTAATTTTAATTGCATACGAGTATATATGTAACTGAAAATCAATCAACTCAATCCTTGATGGATACAAATGTTGATGGCATTTGTTCCGTAACTTGCTTATTTGCCTTCATACTATTTTTGTTAAAACAATGCCGCTGATTCATTAAGTACATTGTTCACTGTAATTTTTCTTATACTCTATGGCCTTATAAACTTAGGTCTTAATATTTTTTTTTAAGTAAGAAATACTTCGGTGTCCTTACAGTTCTTTTTACAAGCTGCACAAAGCTTGTTCTGTAGTCCAACAGACATTATTTGCCGCCTTATTTCATAATGAGGTTATTGGCTAGCATTCTAGTCGTTATCTGCGCAGTGGTCCGTGGCGGTGGAGGAGTGCGGCGACGGCACCAAATTGGCGTGGCGGGCGAGGTGGGCACCGACCGGGGCGCGGGCTCCGCGATCGGCCTCACAGATACAGCTAATTAAGGACCGCGAGCGCCGATCTATTTGGCGAGATCGGCCCGCTGACGTGTGAAAATACCCAATTAATTAACGCGAAACGTTCGCCCGATCGCGGACATCGCCTCGCGTGCCTTAAAAGACCTAGACTGGCGCTGGCGAGCCTTTCTCGCTCATTCGTTTCGGAACGTTTCCTTGTCTGAGAGATGATTAGACATATAACGGTGCTTCGCGACGTTCGAACCGAGAGATTTATGTACCAATTAAAACATAAGGTAGTAAAATACAACCATTATGCTTTTCTCTATTATAATAATAGAGGCGTACAATACATTTTGTAAAGAAAAGTTCGTAAAATAATTATTTAGTTTGTTTATTATAATAGACAAACTTAGTAAATATTTGGTGACAACTTTACTCAGAGCGTTTACTAAATTGTAGTAATATTTTTTGCCTGGATATACATTATACTTTTGCAGTTCATGTATATATTGTGAACATACATCGAAAGGTAAAAGGTAAAAGCACGGCAGATTATTGTCGTAAGCGGCAATAGATGGCGGTGCGATCGTCGGCGGTGTAAGCGAGTGTTAATGGGCCATTAGCGGTCGGCGTGGCGGGTTTCTAATTGGCAAGCCCGGCCCAGCGCTGGGCACTGAGCACTGAGCACTAAGCACTGAGCACGCGCTAGATTCAATGATTCCCCACACGCCAACACAAATAAATACTATCGAATCAAATCTATGCGACGATTAATTTATATCGCTTTTCCATTTGAGTAAATTTTCATAAATCTTATTGCTATAAATACAATAATCTAGGGTTATAGTTACAGGTAAATATATCAAGTAATAAAAAAAAACTGGAGTGAATTTTAAATATCCTTTTACTTATTTTTTTTATAATAAATCGAACATTACAAATCAAATTCAAACTATTCAACTCTATCTAACATTAAACATTCTTGCATTATGATGACAACTTGTTAAATTTCTTCGGGAATCGACTTTCAAACTGGCAGATGAATTGAGAAAGGGACCAGTGTAAGTGGAACTTTGCGGAACGTGGTTCTGCGAGTTGGCCGGGGGTCTAAACAATGGTCGGGCGACGTCACCAGGAAATTAAAGCGTGGACAGCGGCCCTGCGAGAATCCTCCTCACGTCATTCAACTCCCCGCCGCCACCGCTCTATTAACTAATGGATTCACACGGGATTGTTTTCTATTTTGATTCTGTGACATGAAATAGGTTTACGGCACCAGATGTTTTCTTTTCTCTTTTTTAATTAACTACCCTATATTTGCTTTGACGCTCAATTCAATTGATTACAATATGTTTTTGACGTAGTTTTACAAGTAATGGTTGATTCACTTGACTGCTCATACTTAAAAGTATGACTATGTACTTAAATGTAACTTCGCAAGCCGATGATCTAGGCTAGATTTAGGGGGGAACTATATAAAAACCATATATCTATTTTATATTCGATTTCCCATTCCTCCTGATGTCATCATGTTTAAATGATAACTTAGAACTGAATTGGAAGATATTTTGTTGTTTGTTCATAACATTTTTTTAAATTAATTTTCTCTTTGGAATGAACAACTTTGTGTATCGCTTATTTGGATTATCCTTATAAGGATAGCTACACGCTTACGAGCAATTCGATGTGACATCGACACGATAAGAAAAAGCGAATCAATTAGACGCGTAAGCTCAGTATCAGCTACATACGATTGAAGTAACGTACACCAGTGCAATAAAATTTAAATTACCTCTTTACAATCGAAGACGTTTATTTCCTACCCATTTCGATAAAATTTCAAACGCTTACAATGCAAGGTCAAAGAATTGTTAAAGCAACTTAATTTTAGTGCTCCTGTAGTTTGCTTTACTATAATCTGTTCAAAGTGGGTAACGAATTTAATTCTGTCACTGTATATTTCTTTACGTAAATATATAAAGATTTTAATAGGACTTGTGTGCAGGCTCGACTCGAATTACATTAATGACGATTGAGTCTTCGCGGCTTCGATATTTGTTTTTAATGTTAATTAGCTTGAGTTGGAAGATGACACTTAAGTTGCGTGTTTATGCAGATCTTCAAGTCATAAGTAAGTATAATTACCTACGGCTGTGACCGGGAACCGAGGCGCAGTTTAATTTCCTGTGCATACGGCTTGTAGGGCTGACCGATCTGAGTTAGCTATATTGTTTTTTTTTTACCGATCGTAATATAATTATAACTAAAGCGTTAATTAGAATTAGTCCATTAATTAACACTAAAATAAACTGTGACGACATGTCTCGATCGAATTAAAGCAAAAAAAAAGTAAAGACATATGACATGACACCTAAACTGTAGTCACGCAACCTTTGACCTTCAATTATGTTATTAGTATTGTCCAAATTAATAATACCATTAAATTGCAATTAACTGCGATTCGAAAATCAATATAATGTTACAATAGAACTATGTGCGATAGCTTTTTGTTTACTGGTTAAGTCGGGTACACACTTGTCCAATCCAGTTGGGCAGTAGCGCAGACCAGGCATAAATTGTGTGGATTCACTGCTGCCAGTTACTTTGCACATTATTCCAGTTGAATGTCAGTGTGTTACAAAGTACTACTGTCCAACTGTAATGGCCAAGTGTGAATCAAGCATTAATATCTATTTCCTCGGGCTTTACTAGCTGTCTGTTATTTTCAATGTAAAAGCCCATGGTCCAGTGTAAACAGCGGTCCATTAGACCCAACGATCGCTTGTCAGAGTTGGACATTTCCTCTGCGAACGTGAAAACAAAGCGCTTTATGCTTTTTATAGCGCCGGACGTTTCTTGCAGCCTTTTCAAAGGTATAGAGTGATACGCACCGATATGCAGCGGTCAAAGCCGAGAAATGTTATATGTGCACGCCTTAAACAAAGCGCCTCTTCAGCTTGATATTCAATAGCCAACATATACTACAACAAACACTTTGTAGACTGATGTTTTATTAAATTTATACAGCAATACAAGTTAAAGTTTTGATTTTTAACATCGCGACGTCTCGGTACGTTTTATTAAGTTTCTAATTGAATTGTACTGTCCAAGTTTAAATCCTGGCACGTATAGGAAAGCGTTTAACTTTGGAACATTTACAACTTTTCATAGAAAATAGTTGAAGCATTTTATTTGATAAATAAGTAATAAAAGTTTATGGAGTAAATGAGTAGGTAAAGTCTCCAGAGACTAATACGAATATCATATACCTACATATTTTAATTCATTTAAGGGAAAATAATCATATATTTTATAACAAACTGAAAAGGTAGAGATGCTAATTTAAGATAATAATCAAATATGTTCAAGACACAGTTCGGAATTTTGTAATAGATTTTTATTTAAGGTAAAATAACCTTTACGTTTTCTGTAAATCGAAAATTTCGTTAATGTTTTTCCAGCATATTATTTATAAATAAGTACATCCTGGGTTTAGAATTTCAATAAATATAATCTAGGAAAACTTTAGTTTTATTGAAAATGTACTACGGGTATTTAGCTCATTTTATAAACCTTATATTTTCATGTAAGCAGACACTCCTTTTTTCCCTACACTTCAATACTACTAGTATAATACGTAATTAAAAAAGAAATACCTGTACAAAAAGTAAACTCCAAAAACTGCATAAGACGCACATACCTGAAAATAAAACAAAATAGTTTTAATACAAATAAACCAAATATTATCAAATAGCAATTTCGTTTTTTATGTATCAAAACGTCCTTGTTAGTGAAATATATTCCATGGATTGTTTCACGCTTCTATAACCAACACAAAATCCGCCTTCAATTATTTATTGCACCACTGGATGTGTTTCGTTGAAATCAGTTAACTTACGTAACCAAATCTAACTAGAAATTATTTAAAACCATCTTTTATCGATATTTTTAATTATTGAAATAATTCCCTTTATAGATAAAGATTCTTACGTTTTATTTATTGAAATAAAAACATTAGCAGTAATTCTTTATACAAACAGACAGATGAATGACCATGTAAAAGTGCTATTCCACATAATCCTGTATTCAGACTACTTTTATTTCTGCGCTTTGTCAGATTCTTTTCTACACAATTTCTGCTAATTTTTCTGATTGAAGAACATCTAATGTGTTTAACTAGTTTTCTTTTCATTACTAACCTTCAACAATAGTAGAAAGTATACAGATATAAATATGTAAATATTGCAATCTACCGCCAACGTAAACTCTACACATAATTGGAAGTATATGAGCATATTTAAATCATCAAGACAAAATGTATGACTTCTACATGAAGTATTTGGAATGGCTTATTAGCAGTCACTGAACGTGTAAAGTCGAATAAGTGATAATTTTTAAACGAGGCTCAAGTTGCTAATAACACAGTCAATAAGAGTTATGTTCTACGCTTCGTTAACATTGAGCTAACCCATATTGTGAAAGATCAGAAATCCTAAACAGATCCACTTGGCGTTATTCCAACTGAGTCAAAACATTGTTATAAGATATATTCCTCAGGCGATTTATAAGAGAAATTTCAAATTAATATATAAAAAAATATGTTTGCACGATCAAAGACTTGAAGTCGCTCTCTAACGTACAGCGGTTTTACACAAAGTCCCAAAGATCAGTACTGTACAGTAAATTATACATTGATAAAACATTTTTCTGCAGTACTCATTTTGTTTACTTTTTAGTCTGGTCATCGATTTTCTGTTTGAAAAATATTTTTATAACCAGAAATAAATAAGCCAACTCAGTATTCTGGCTACAATAGATTCAAATTTAACGCAATACGCCGAACTAATATGACATCGTACATCAATGAAACTGCAAACTGAGATTAAAACTTTTAATAGAACCGTCGATCAGTCTGTAAACAGAATAATCAAACGAACTATGATTGCGGAAGCTTTCATAAATATGTAAATGAAAATTTGTCATGAATATGCCTAAAACAATACCATGTCCCAGTTTAAAATAAAACAAATAAAATATTAAAACTTCAATCATAAAATTGGTTGCATGACAGTATAGGAAATGGCAAAATGTCGGCCACCCAGTGGCAATGACAGGCACACAATAGCGTGCAACGATGGAGACGTCCAAATCATTATTTATTGTTTCGTTAACGAGCGGCGAAGAAAAGCAGGTCGGATCCGTGGCTTACTGGCTGCGAGCCCGGACGCAACATGGATACTTCCAAACTGCTATATTTCAAGCACTAGATGCGCTCTATGTTAAAACAATTAACGCAAGCATTGAAAATGACCTAGTTTAAATCCGTTATGAATAAAGAACCGGAAAATAGCGCATGCGAATAATTCAATCGGTCAAAGCAAAGCAAATTTTTAAATGTGCTCGGAGTTTAGAAAAGCTTTATTTATTTCCCGCTGTATTCAATTTTAAATCACTAATAAACTTCGAACGTATTTTTGAAATATCCAAGTTCTAGCTTCGGTTTCTTTTAAAATACTACGGTCAAAAAAACAATTTTTATTTTAGAATTTTCGTTAAAAAATAAGTTATTGCGGCTCAAAAATGATTGATCATTTTGTACCTTTACAACACAATTGAGTAAAAAAAACCAGCGATACAAATTAAATTTTAGATTAAAGAAATGTTTTCCCTAATTTACATATTCTAAGTGGTTTGATATACTGCACCGATATTGTAATTGCGAGAAGCACGAGACACTGGGCAGCAGGCAGCAGGCTGCAGTATCTGGCTGTATAATATTATAAAGCTATGCAATGCTTTGAATTGCACGATATTAACCTTGTTAACTAGGCTACCGGCGGCCGTTTCCTGTCGCCAGACGGTGTCAGCCGGCGTCTAACTAAATAAGTACCCTCTACATCAGCTTTTATATCTATTTGTGAAAACACTTTAGTTAATCTTTTTATGCCGTTATTATCACTAATTTTAAGAAATGAAAAATACAATTGTTTTTCGTATTTTGTAAATCACTGGTGAGTACTTAGATAGTACGAATTTACCATCTCCCAGAAAAAATAATTCGTTGGTATGTTTCCCCGTAATTTTCAACTACTGGGCATTTGTAAGGAATTTTTATTAAATGACATAATTATATATTTTGTCAAAACTTGTTACACTCGATTTTTTAAATTACTTAGTTAACTTAATTTAAATATTACCGATCACAGTTAGATATGATAAAGTATTGTTTTCGTATTCAGAGGGCAAAGTGTTCTCCGCACCTGAAGCGAACAAACTTCATCTGGTTTATATGAAAGTTTTTCAATTAACAATTACTTAATTAAAAAAAAGTGCGAGCCTCGGTTGAAGCACAGACGCGGTACGGCGCACATGCCGGAATTTACGAGAATCGTAAACTCATTTTATACGCATCGTCGATAAAGTGCTGACTTCGTAATTCTAACCGGCACCCGACGAGACAGGAACGATCAAACTTTCTAGAAGACTGCGACCCGATGAGAAAACATTGGAGAAGTTGTCGCCAGTTTAACAGAAAGGTCGATATATATGACTGCCGAGACTTCAGTTGAACACGCGTCACATCAGTAAAATAGTCGCGAATAACAATGGAACTTGTTAAACTGTTCTTGGCGAAAATGTTCATTTATGTCTAAGCTAGTAAAGGATAACAAATTGGGTACGATGAATTTGTTAACCCTGAAATCGTCCATTGAAGAACACGGATTCCTTTGGCACAAGAGTCGGCGTCACAAATCTATCGGCAATACTTATGGTATACTATACTACAATACGTATGGGTCGACAATATTTGAACTAACACCAGGACAAATCGAATAACGGACGTATGAGGATAAAGTACTAGCTGGAATAGGTAAACATCTTTTATTAATGAATAAGCAAGATTTTAACGAGTTTTAAATATAAAAATGGCTTATTGTTACTCATTTATTTCTACATTACAATTACACCATAATTACGAATTTCAACAAACAAAAGTTGTACACATTACTTGTACTATTGCCCTGTTATAATATGTATTGATTATTTGCGACAAACAGCTCAATAAACGTCAAGAAAGGGATGTGAAGTTAAGACGAGGCCGGCATATGAAACATGTCTCACACCCGCAGCTGTAATAAGCGGCACTCAACTTGATCATAAATAAAAGGAAAAAGCGACGTTAGAGGCCCGAAGACGTCATCGACAGCTGTCGCGCGGATTGTGACGACATCCGCCATCCGACACTAATATTGATCGACAGGATCTTCATTCTTATTTGCAATTTATAAAGGACCTACTCCTGCCTACATAAGGAACAAATATTCGGTCTCTAATGTTGGGTTTCTGAAGTATACATTTGTTTTATCATTACTTAGTGATTCATTAGTAAAGTTACGTAGTATGGAAACGCATTTCAGGAAGTTATCAAACCAAAACCTCTAATGAATAATTAAACTTAGCTGGGAAACCGGCCATAAAACTGTTATAGATATTCCAAAGTTCAAAATATATTAAACCAAGTACCATATGTATTTTGACTTGACATCCCGGCTAATTCTTAGTTAGAGACAAAATCCTAATTCTTGCCAATAATGTATGTTTTAGTATTTTCGTAACGTTCATATTGTAAGTAACGGTGTGAGCGTGTGACGTAATAACACAGTCGAGTCAGGAACGCACGTGATATAAATAATGTTATTTTTATCACGGGTTGTTTTCTTCGGTGTTTCACCTCTTTGCAGATTCATGCAATTTGTTAAGGAGATAAGTTGAGAGGGGTGAGGCGGGTGCAAAGGCGATGACGTAGCACCCGCTTAGCGCTCAAGCACTGATAAATCATGACGCTTAAAATAATTTTGTCCCTTATCGAAGCGTTTTTCTTTTATTACCACGCCGTTCGCTTCCTTTGAAACGCTTCGCGGATCGTCTTCGAATACTTTGTTACATTTTTGTAAAGACACAACCTTGTTAACTAAATTATTTTCCGACCCGTTCCTTTATGGACTTTTTTAAAATGAAAATAACCAGACCACTTCCTCCCTGGAGCACCAAAAGGATCCTCTAAGTGCTTCGGACACTTCACGGGAACTTGGGAATTGCCGAGGAAAATAAATAGAAAAGTTGGTATGTACAAACCGTGACATCGTCGTCGTTAACGAAATAATTTTGCAAAGATATAAATTATTAAAAAATAGCTTATGTTACTCAGAGATAACGTAGCTTTTTAATAGTGAAAGATTTTTTAAATCACCCGAGTAGTTTTTGAGTTATTTCAATAGATATAAAAATCCAAAAACACAAATCATTCCTTTTTATAATATTAGTATAGATATAGAAGTATAGATTTCTACAGAAAGAGTTTTAAACAAGTTTTTGCATGTATCTAAAAATATATTCGCAACGCAAGATTATCGATTTGTCCGGACCCTTGCCGTAGCTGTATATTTGTCAACACTCACGTTCCAGTTTACGTTCAGGTTACATTCATGTTAGTAAGTAATTTGCGAGCCTGTATTCAATGCGTTTCATGCATTGTATCAAACAAATAAAAACGTAACCTGACCTACTGTTGCTTGCCGTTTATATGTCGACATAGTTTCAATTGTTAAATTAATTTTAAAACTTTTACTATAACTTATATCAAATTAAATACGACTACTATGTCTTTTGTAGCGGAGGAGTTAGCAAAGGAACCACCAGCCAACAGATTTTCGGATTGGTTGCACCCTCGTGTCCAAAGACCCAAGGTCGTCAGTACCTCAATACGCATGCGTCCTGGTAAGCGTGGCAAAGTTACTGAAGAAAAGGAAAAGGCGCCCAGTACAGAACCGTTCCAAGTAAGTCGCGCTTTACACCGCTGCCAATTTTCCCGCGCATTTTTATTTTCGTATAATCTGTGGGAAAAACGTTACCGCGAACTTTAATCCTTCTTAGGAAGTGATTGCATTTGTATTTTTTTCTTTTCGTGTGATAGAAGATTTTTCTAATTTTATAGTTCATTTTTTAAATGTATACATGTGCATTTAACATTTTTTTAGCTAAAAGCTGTGAGATAGCGTTTCCAAATTATTCAGCCATTTGCAATAGTTTACGAAAGATATATTTAAACACATTAAGATCATAGTGATGAATTGAGAACCTTTCTTTTTTATTGGAAGTCGATAAAAACGGGCAAACATTTCTTACCAAATCAATTTAATCCAATAGCTGTCTATTTGCGAACAATTTTATTTTAGATTCTTAGATGTTAATTAATAGATTTAATAGTTATAAGTAAAAAAATAATCGTAACCAGCAACAATGTTGTCAGTAAAAGCTTTGATAAAATGCGAGCAAGATAACACACCTGCACGATATTAAGATAATTTCATACAGACACTGTTAAGGTATCATGGTATAATTTAGATTACATCCACGTGTCCTCTGATTCACTATTGCTGAATTTTTCATCGAACAAGCCCAATTTGTCACTATCGAATTCCTTTACAAAGGATTTTGTAAACGATTTCTACGTTTCGCATTGCTTTTTTTGAACAGATTGATAATTTTAGTAATTTAGAAAACGATTTTGGAACAAAAAGTATCAGTCTTTACAAATAAATGATCAGATGCCGTGAATTTGAATGAAATTAGGCGAGAAACGTAGTATGAGTTAAAGCCAATTTTATTGATCTTTAAATAATTTATGCATTATAATCTGTATTGTTTATCCACCTTTTTTTAGTACTAATTTGAATATGTTCATTTCAGCCACTTGTGTGTCCGATCCATAAGCATATTCAAGAACTTAAAAAATAATCGTATCTTAAAACACCAGATCCCACAATAAACCCAGCAAAATACAACGAAGAAAAATTAATGTATTACTAATAATTTTTTTATGCTCTTGTACACTTTCTTTAATATAAACATGTTATTTTTTTAGTATTGTATTTTTTAAACAATTTTTACATGTCTGTACAAAGGATCAAGATAATGAAATTAATGTGAATGTAGACATCGATAAGGAATCTCATGATATCCTCTCCGAACGCAAAGAGGACGACCCTTTAGGATTACAAGCTGACAACAATGAACCAGTCGATAGTGACGGACATGGTCCGTACGTCCCCGGCTCAGTGACAGATCCAAAAAATAGACACGAAAGCTATGATCTTCTATTAAAAGATTCGCTTGAAAAAATTCACGGACCGAAGGAAGATCCAACTGATCATTTTTGGAGAAAAGTTGCGGAAAATGCAAAGCAGGATGAAAAATTCGGCGAAACTATGAAATACGAAAAAAAGAGCGAAACTCCAAAACTTCCTTACGTAAATGTCTCCCAAAATTTCCATTTTGCAAAGAAAATGCACGTTGGAAACTTAGAGCATCAGCCCTTACCTGACACATTGGGATACCGCCACTTAACTAAAGTCGGGGAGCATCGAGATTCTGATATAGTTGTCAAGCCTTACGCTATTGGATGGAAGGGTTACGGAGCCTCGGGACCCACGTGCTGCACCAAAATGCGTGTCCACCGACCCAAAACTTGTGACCCCAAAAAATCCGAAAACGAAGTTGAGGAGAGAAAACAACGTCCATCGACATCCGCTATGGATCTGGGAGGTCAATACAAAAAGCCCATGTCTCTCATGGATCTCGCAATATGCTGGGATTTTAGACCCGATGATGTCAAATTGGAACCTTCACCGCCCAAACACATCGATGGCTCTAACGGCTCTAAGGCACCAGCTGTGTTCACGATGGTTCATACTCCAAAGGAGGACATTCAAAACGCAGTCAGTCATTCCGTTCCGATTTTCAATAAGAATCGAATTGTGGAAGACATGGGGCATCATCCTGTTCCATATTTTGAAAAAGATATGACAAAAGAGAAACGAAAAGATTCGTGTGATGTGCAATACTGCCCGCAACACAATGCAAGCGATATCAGGTCGAGGTCTTCTAGTAGAAAGAGCTCTTCAACGTCCGCCAGAAACGACAACAACAAATGTGACGGTGTGCACGGCTGTGGCACACCGAGCTCTGTCAGCAGAAGCACCGATGGCAAAAGACCAGACAAATTACATGCCGTAAAAGACGCCTGGAACACAAACAAAGAGAAGAATAATAATTTCATCGCTCATCAAAAGAGAAACAGTTTGGAATCTTATGAAAAGACTCCACTCGCTCAAGGAAAATTACACCAAAGCTCACCGAACGAATCAATATCGAAACATTCAAAAGATTCTGCGAATAACGTCAAACATAAGCATTGTTTTTCCTGTAACGGTGTTAAAATTCAGCAAGAGCCTAAGCAAAAGGAGGACTATAAGTTCGCTTTTAAAGCGGGGAATCCTAATTCTGTCCAGAGCGTGAGTTCTGGCGATTCGAAGAATATAAAGATGCCAAAGATGCGTCATCCGTACATATTTAAAAAGAATGAAAGAGACAAAGATATTCTTTTGAATAATTTCACGACAGTGGAACCTTACAGCGGTTCTCCGT
>JAOCNA010000001.1:2945408-2956004 GCA_026546675.1 Papilio helenus
ATCTCTAAGTTGTAGTGATTCAAACATAAATTTTAATGCGCAATAAGATGGACTTTTTATGATACCGGAAAAAGCTCATGAACATCCCGCACGTGGAGCTCGCCGCGATCGCGGACAACGCCGTCGCCACGCCTAACAACAAACATACACAACTTACTTTACATCCTAACAAACCGAACAAATACTTCGAAAAAGCCACGTCACCTTCAGAAAAAACTATTGACAGTTATCATAAACGCAGCTAGACAATTTCTATTGCAACTTTCCAAACGTAACTCGTTGGACTTTACTCAACGAGTCATTATGTAACATTCAACGTTCAGATTTCTTTATGACGAATTATGAAGACATAGAATGGTGTCGGTGACGGCTACGTATTACGTAAAACATAACGCAAGTCTACACCTATCAGGGTTATTGACTTTTTCAATTTAACCAAAGATACAATTTTCAATTATATTCAAAAAGTATAGTAGAGATAGACCTAGAAAAAAAGAATGAATTTCGTGAAAGGTGAGATCAAGAAGGAAGTGGTGACCGAGATGACGGATGATAGAGTTATAAGGAGGTGAAAACCCGGTGCGCCGACGATACGGAAGTAGGATAAGGTAAGGGAGATGATAATTCAAAAAGTGTCTTCGATATTTTAATTGCCAACACGTCGTCGGCGTGTGTGAGTGTAGGTTATAATAAGGATGTCTGACCGAGCACGCCGCCGAGCTTGGTGATGACGACGAGCATGAGGAGCGAGAGCAGCGCAAGCGTGGCGGTGACGGCGCGCGCCAGCAGGCCCTCCGCCAGCGGCCGCAGCCGCAGCCGCAGCCAGCCGTGCATTATGTCCTCTACCACCACCAGCGCGCACGCGTTCAGCACCGCCGACAGAGAACTGGAATAAACATCACAGTTTGCACACTTTTGCAACAATCGGAGACGTTAATTAGTATTAGAGTAGAATTTATCACTATGCGAAATATTTACTAGAAGAAAGCTTATAGTACTGTTAAACTACACAATTACTCTCCCGCTATAAAAAAATACTATACAAACCTCAAACCGGCTCCGAACACACCAGCTAAGAAGACCCCCGCAAGGCCCGGCAGGTGCTGCACCATGGAGACGTAGGTGACGAAGGCGGGCAGCAGGCGGTCGTCGACGAGCGGGCGGCCGGCCGGCGCGCAGCTGCCCTGCACCCACGCCGTCCACGCCGCCAGCCCGCACCACACGCACAGCGAGATCGCCACGATCGCGCCCACGCAGAAGATCGCTAATGCACTGCAAATATTAACTATGCTCAACTACGAACAGCAAACAGTTCACAAGTAGACTGACCCTAATTGACCACTAC
Organism: Papilio helenus; assembly: GCA_026546675.1. Taxonomy (NCBI): domain Eukaryota; kingdom Metazoa; phylum Arthropoda; class Insecta; order Lepidoptera; family Papilionidae; genus Papilio; species Papilio helenus. Next base: position 2,946,754 of record JAOCNA010000001.1, read on the forward strand.
GACAACGCAAAGTATCCTGACGCTGCAATTAAGATAGCTGCAAATACTAAACATTTCTAGTTTCTACATTTAGCTTTATTGTTTATTTATCTATTCCCTTTCCCTTCACTAGCAACACTTCATAAGTCTTTTGATCTTTGACATCAATTACTAGAGATTGAGTGAATAAATAATGTGCTCACGTGATAGCTTTTCTTTTGGTGGACAACGCGATATAGCGTTGCACCATCGTCTGGTTGACGGAATTGAAACAGGTCCAGTAGAGGAAGCCGCCCACCACAGACCCCCAGCCCGTCTGACGCACGTACGGCGAAAAGTCCCAGCTGCAAATATATTACTAGAAATGAAAATCGCAAATATCTTTCTTGCTTGATAACGAGCTAAACAGGTCTATCTAATACGGATAAAGAAGACTAAGGGACTACACGATCAAGTCTGATGTAGGATCAAACATATTCAAGAAAAGTGGAGACTTGTACTGTCGGCGGCCAAGGCCCACTTCGGGGCACAGCTCCACCCCATCTAGTTAGTTAATATGGACAAATAATAATGGACTAACTTGGAGATGCTAAGTCTACCAGACTCCTTCGCGGTGTTGAGGATGGCGCGCACACCGCCCACCGCGATGGTGCCCGCCGCCGCCACCAGTATCACGCCAATGAACATGATGCCTGTCTGCACCGAGTCCGTCCATACCACCGCGCGCAGACCGCCCTGGCAACAAGAACATCGTTCATAGAAAACACATAACGCAGATCTAAATATGTTTAAATTAGTTACTAGATGGCATTAAGAATTAATGCAATGAGAGTAAACTTATAAACTTTCCGACTTCCTTAAAAGACAAAAGAAAAGGATACCATTTTGAGTTAAAAAAAAACAACAAAAACATTAAAAAAAAAATACTCACTAATACTGTGTAAAGACCACATATAGCTACCATAACGCCGCCGACGGCGTATACATTAAACCCTGTCACTGAAAAAGAAACAAAAAACGTAACAAAAACAAAATTTAAAAATCCCTTCGTATTTAGTGTGTAAAAATAATTTGATAGTACAACTACGAACTACAATTGGCTCTACTATAATAAAACAGGTCTATTTATAAGTGCCCTCAAATGAAGTCAATAAGTATCAATCAATCTTATAAAAAATGTAGTACACCGAAGGAAATTACTACTTACCCAGAACCCGGAAGTTATATAAGAATCATAAATTTAAAATAACAAAATAATTATAATTCGGATATGTACTTACATTGATTAAATGCTAAAGCTGGAACATAGATAACCATAGGCAGAAATAATACCTGCAATAAATAACACTTATTGTAATAATTTGTAATACGAACTCTTTTAATGCAAAACAAACTAATAAATCACTCCTGTATTGCCGTACAGTCACTTAATTCTCTAGACTTTTAAATGAGTATATCTAATGATATTATTCATAACAAAAGTATTTTAAAGGAAATATAGTTCAAAATTGCCTCTTCCTCATTCTGCGTTAGTATCAATTATTTTGAATGCTCATTTAAGTGTCCGACGGCACGCAGGCCGACGGATAACTTGGAATCTTGAACTACACTATATTCCGAATTACCAAAGTGATATCTCTAAAATTTTAATATTAAAAACATAAAATTTTTCAGGCATCATTTTTTGAAAATTATAAGAGGAGAAGATCTTTTGCTTGTATTAAGGCACTATTTTATATAAACGATTACTTCTTGTGAATGCTTAACGCATTGTTTGATTCCTTGGATACGGAGATCCAATTTATGTGTTGACGATCATAACATTACATTTTTAAATGGTCAATTGACCATTGTCCATTGTTGTGAACCCGCCACGTCGACCTGAGACAAAGTCCGGATTCGCGCACATCCTTGGCTCGTAATTGACACGTATAAATAGAGTTACATACCGACATTTTGTAAAGTAAACAATCTAATTTACAGTTATCTTGTACAGATAGGACTTCGTATTGTCGCTGAATAACATTAATGAAGTCAACCTACTTTGGTAGCGAAAAAAACTGTTACACCGAATAATGTCATCTTAATTTAATGTCCTATACAAAGTTATCTCTGAAGTCTTTATAATTTTATGCTTTAACTCATTGAGAAAGACTTTATTAAAAAATCTATCAAATACAACAAATCAATTCTCGATATGTATGAGTCATCATTGACGAATTAAAATAAATGTTCTCTCTGCAAGTCTCGCGAAGTGCGTGCCAAGTCCCAAAACCATTGATAAATAAGATTAAATGAAAAATTAAATCTAAAATACAAAAGTACTTGTCAGTATATTATAATTAAATTTCTCAACGCAAAGGTAAAATATAAAAGAAAATTGACGTAAAAAAAATAATTTGGTAATTTTTTTCCCCTCCGTTTGGACATAGACATTATATTCTAGTTAGGTTAGATATAGACATTGAATTCTAGACTTATGGTTGAAAATAACTATAAAATGTATGCAATAAAGATATATCGAAGTGTAAGTAGAGAAACGATGTTTGTAAAGGAAGTTGTCCGGCGACGTTCAAAGTCCACGCGCGAGTCAGCGAACGACCTCTAATAGAATTGCAGATTGAGCACTTTCAAATTATTTAGAAGTAGACATCATTTGCATTGTTAATAACGGAAATAAAATATCTTACGCTTTGTTTAGGTCAGTATATATTTTTGGTACACTGACTTTTTAACCTTACCGTTAAGTTGTTATTAAAACCACTGATTTTCATTATTACAAAAATTATTGTTTCTATTTTCCTCAAAAAGAATGAAAGAGACGGCATATTTGACATAATGACATTTGATAACGACATAGGTCAAGTGGTTTTTTCCATCGACAAAAAGTGCACTTGAACTTAATTCATGGTTAAAACCTGTTTGAGAGTCTTGAAGTTAAGAATAAAATTATAAATAATAAGAAAAAAGACAATCAGCTGTAATTTAATTAGTATTTCTTTAATGCAAAACGTGCACAAAAACATTTTATCAACCAACTCATTTTTTATTCACAATTAAACCTTATTGAATTGACGTTTACATAAAAACTCTCAGACAAACAAACTCAAGACCATACACAGATTAAAATAAAATCACAAGAAATAAAAAAACAATGAGAAAATTCCGTGACTAAGAGATAGACGGTGATTAATAGGTTATTAGTTTATACGTTTTATTGCATCAAATAGCGTGTTAAAACAAACCTATTGTTATTGAAATATTGAAAGCCGAACCCAATAACTGATCTCGAAACATTTTTGCTTATCGAAATTCATTCCGAGATGGTTTATAGGTAAAATGTTTAATAACAGGTTTGCATAGTGTAATAACCGTTGTCTATCGATAAGTTAACCGCACAATTGCAAACTCAAATCAATGAAAACCACAAGTCAAGTGCACGGACAGCAAATATACAAACTGCCGTCAATATAGGTCTTAACTCATGGATCATAAAGACTGTTATCGTTTAACCATAATGATGACATCAGCAACACTCTACTGAGAGTTCGACCTTAATTGATTTGATCGTTCAATAAACAGGCATCTTTTATAAATTCAATATCATATCATTTTTATGACATATATATAAGATTTTCATTCAATTGACTTGGTGTAGTAGATAACAATTGTTATCGCTATGTGACAATCTTTATAATCTGTTATATTACAGGAGACACAGAGCCCCTATAGAAAACAATTTCCCACGTAGCCATAACCACAATTAAATACAATAAACAAAAGTATATTTAAAATTTTTAAAGTGTAATCTTAATGCATCAAATTCGAACTCACCTCGTCCAATAAAAACAGAATGGATGCCACGGCGCGGACATGTCGATTGAACCGTAACTCCAAATACTGCGGAAAAAAGGAAAGTTTACACAACCGTGACGAAAGAAGTATACGATAGCATATTGTCGTTTTGCAATTTCTATGAAAAATAACTGAGATATCGATGAAAACTAAGAGAAATTAATTGATAAATACATGTGTGTCGTATTACATTCCTTCTTTGTGTATTTATAATTTTTTTCAATACTAACATAAAGGTTCTTTGGGGGTTGTGATTTGTCGTCTTACTTTAATAAAATAAAGCGAATTTTCACTATGCGGGAATTAACATTCTTCAAAAGTCACATATGGGCTGAGGGTTTAAGCCCCCTCGGGAAAACCATCAGATCCTCTCACCCGGTCTCCAATCGGCACGATGAAGCCACTCTGGGATTATGCTATGATATGCTAATCGGATCTCTTTGGTGTCACGGGAGAGGTTGTACACTACGAAAGCGGTCCAGCTGGCCAGTAGCGCGAAATCGCGCGTTTTAGATGAAAATGTGAAACAAATGAAAAAATGTGAAAAAACGTGATGAAAAAGTGAACATGATTATATTTATTATTTTTTTTATTAGAGTTTAAAATTAACTGGTCCTTCAATCTAGTGGTCATACATTATACCTTTGCTCGCGTTCTTTTAATCCATTGACGCCCAATAAATCGAATAAGAAAATTAATTGATCTATAATTCAATAGTAGGTACGAATTAGGGCTACTTGCTTACTATCCCAAATATGGAATTTTGTGTTAAATTGTTTGTTGAAAAATCTCTACCAAATTAACATAAATTTAGTCTAAAAAAGTAATGCAAATTTTAGGGAACCTTCATGATTCCGGTCCACAAAAAGCCATTGTTATAAAAATAATTGGGGTCACGTTTTTTGTTAGTCTTTACAAACATTTTCATTTCATTTACGCGTATTACAAAAAGTACATAACTTTAATTCCAAGTAAATTAATTATTAGTAAGCTATTACAAAGATTTATTTTGACAGGAATTTAAAAAATAACTGACTACGGTAGAGGTAGACCTAGAAAGAGATGGATGGATTGCGTGAAAGTTGATATAACCAAGAAGAGAGTGGTGAAGAAGATGTCGATTGATAGAGTGAGTTATTTGGAAGACGAAAACCCGGTGCGACGACCTTACAAGAGTAGAATAACTAACTATATTGCTATAGTAAAAATATATACCGCATAATATGTGCATATATTAACTTTGTTAATTTCGAGTCAAACATTGTAATCATAACATAACTCGAGCAGGAGTATTACGCTCCACACCCAAGTTATTTTGCCAAAGACGTCGCAAAAAGCCTCAGCAGTTATTAAAGATGTCGTGACGCAAGTTATAAAGCAAGGAAATACTTTATGCAAATTGTTTCACCCGCGGCTGTGACTGCTATTAGTGAAATTAATGTTACTACACACGTGAATTCTAATAGTTAATAAATTTGTTCGAAACACTACCTGGAAGAATCAAATATCTTGATAAAGATAACTAAAACTGCAACCTTTGTAAAATTGTTTAATATTCTATTTTAATGTTAAAAACATAACTTTTGTTATATCTTTCTTAAAATTAATATTTCTGATGCTGGGTTATTGAAATTTCATTTATTTTATTACCTAGTGATTCATTAGTGTTAGGTTGACCTAAATTTCAACTGATTAAATTTAAACGTAGTTCATTTCATGAACTTATCGAAACAAAAACACTGTCGAATGGTTCAATATAGCTAGGAAACGCCATGAGTCTTATAAGTACGCAGTTATGTTTCGATATTTATTTTCCAGTAATTGGTATGGCAATGAGCATATTAAATATCACGTATATGTTATTAAAAATTGCTACTGGATTGGGGTTTGTATTCAAATATTTTGAGTCCCTCGTTAGAATCAAATGCGGAGACGGTTTGAGTGCAGAGTGAATTCATTATCGCGGTCGCGGTCGGGCAGTCGTTAGTGGTTTACAACCGTGTTCGCGAACTCTTTGAAATAATGCTCCCTTAGGTGCCTTGACACGTTTTAACACAACTTGTATGAATAACGTGCGCAATATTAATATTATAACCAGATCTATTTTCATACCAGCACGCGATTTGACTGTTAAAATTTTTTAGAGTTTATGTTTTACCTGTGATTTATTGCTTTACTCTTTACTGTAATTTTAAAACTTTATTAGCATTCTGATTATTGAAATGAAATAATTGATTTCTTAATAGTGGTTTTAACATTTTGGTTTGTTTTAAATATCAGTTGAGGTAACAATGTTGAAGCTGTCAAGATTTAATATTTTTGTCGTCGTACATATTGTTACTTTAAATGACAAAACATTAATATATCTCGAAAATCGTGGTGCTTAAGAAACATTAAAGCCCCAGTAGTGTTATTTTATCATCATCTACTACTTGCTTATAATACTATATTTCTAGCAACGCCCCAACATACTTTTAGTATAATTTTCATAAATATAAGTAGAACGTTACGTAACTTAGAGTGAGTAAAGCGATATGTCCGGCTTTTAAGGCTCTCACTATTACCCAGGTGGGTCCACACCACCCACAACATTAAAGGAAAGACGAAGGCAAAGGCGAACAATAAAAAAGGAAACTCCCCACGACGTGCGTGACCACCAACTCAATGCAAATTACACTTCCATCCATTTTATACAATAAAACCAAATGAGCCCTTTTAACGCGACATGAAAGATCGATAAAAAACTACATGGCAATGCCTGCTTATGGAAAGCTTCTAAGCCCGTGAACGATACATTTTCTGCAACTATTAGCATCATACTTACGTTACCGAGTCGTTCGCTATTGGATACCCGAAGTGTAATGTCATTCCTTCACGACCAAGTGATATTACAAGACAATACAAAAAGAATAGTTCGAATAAAATCAATAGATTTTATGAATTATACGAACGGATGATCATTGTTCTTATATAACCTACTATCTTATCTTTTAGCAAATAGCGGCTTTAGAACTATTAACATAAGGTAACTTTTTATCTTTTCTGTTTACTTATATGCTAATTCGTAGATTTAAATATCTACTACCTAGTAGTTTAATTACAAAAGTAGTATATTTTACTAAATTTAATCTAATACGTGCAACGACCTACAAGTCAGTAATATTTGAAAGAGATCGAGTACAATATGAGATCAAGTTTTTGACGTTGCAATCTATCGTTAATTTCCCCCGAGGTTCACCTGCGCCACAATAAAGAAACTAGTTTATTGTTACCTACATTGTGCTCCACTTTCTAAACTACTTCTTTCTATATTGCTCCAATGTTGAATAAATTTGCTAATTACTTTTTTTGGGAAGAAATTAGCATCACAAGAATCACTGTAAAGATCTTCCTGAATTACAAATAAAAATTGTCAAGAAATCAAATTTATTTTAGAAAATTTACATCTAGCTGCCAACCCTAAAAATCTTTAATTTTTATAAATCGCATAACTTATTCAAATTCATGGACATTATCTGATAAGACGTATGAAATATAAACATGACGTCGACTTCTTGGTTGACTTTGAAAGAACTTCTGAAAAGTCCTTATTGCGTGCTTACGATTTCCTAAGCCCTAATGGTCGAACGCGATTTCGCTGACAAATAAATATGTACCGCCCTTCCCGTCACTAGTAATTGTAAATGTGGGGCCACACCAACAGTTCTCAATGCTCGACGGAATATTTATTGCATGTAAATTATTTTTTTAATTTCTAAAATTTAGTTAAAATTAAGCAACAATGTTATGTTTTTACTATAATGCAAATTGGACTTAATGTAAGGCCTTCTTTCAGATCTTCGACAGTCACCTGGTCAGCTACAACTATAAAAAATAGTATTTTTTCATAATGTTCATACTACAAAAAACTTAAAAAAAATAATTTAAAATTTTCGTATGGTCTAAATTAAAATTATGGATAAGTTGTAAAAGTTACATTACAAATAATTCAAAATGTCAAAACTGTGTTTTCGTGGCCCCACATAAAGGTTCACTGGCATGCAACACGATAAAGCACCAGTTAACATAAAAGGAACAGGAATTTCTTGAGCAATAAAAAGAAACGCCTAAAGTTGTGCGTGACCACAATGAAGTCCATGAAAATTCATATTTATTTTCGTTTCGTAAACTTAAGCACGGCATAGGAACATTCAAATTACTATTCCTTTTGTCAAAATCTAAACGTATCCTTATTGATTTGCAATATTCAAGATGACTATGACAATGGTTAAATTATATTGCGGTACAGCGCCATCTATTATTCAAGTTTAACAAATACAAAAAAAATAACATTAGAGGTTATTCACCAGCAATATAATTCAATATTATTAGTGATCATTATAGCTGCCGACAATATTTATTCAATTATTTTCCTGCAGTATTGGTATGAGCAAGTTATAATTTCCCATGAGTAATATTGAAGGACCGCAAAATAAATAATAAAGAAAAAAGTAGTGGTCAAATTTCATTACCTCCAAAATATTTCGTAACCGTAATTTCAACAGTGGTACACAGAACATAAGTAAGTAAAAAATAATAAAATCTACTTTTATTTTCGTAAATTGACAAACATTAGTACAACAAAATCAAAAATATTACAACAGGATAAATTATTTAGTAGAGTCTATTCAGTTTATATTTTCGAATTATTAAAAGTTAAATCTACTTTCTTCTTTTTATCGGTAGTTCTAGATGTAGTGCTTAATATTAATTTAAAAACCAGTTTTATTTCAGCGAGATTACAAACATTTTTTTATTCGCAAGTCAACATGAATTGCGAAATGTGCTGATTAGCACAATTAAAATGATTTCAGAATGGGCTCGGACAACAGAGGGTAATTTTAGAGGATAAATGGATTAACGGGTCGTTTCACAATGTTTCTGGCTCGATTATCTGTTTAATCACGGCCTCAGCGTGGTAAATGCACAAACGATGTTATTCATATAACCTTGCCAGCGAAATTGTGATTGCATAAAATCTCGGAACAATATTTCGAAGTTAAAATGAAACAAAAAACAAAAAACTGAAAATGTTGGGAGGGATTAGGCATAGTTAGGTTATTTAATATACGAATATATTAAATCCCTTTACTGTATTTTACATTTTCTTTTTAATCTTAGACCTTAAAATTGTAAGTCGGTATTTATGAGCGAGCTCCTGGCAGTAACTACTTTACGAGGTCATTATGGGAACCATTAAATATATGATTACAGGCAATCCCATTTTGGGGCTGCCGCAATAGGCACAACTTTTTGTAAACGACCGGCATATAGAAATATTTTCATTTATTAGAATCCACCCTTAAATTAGATTTGAGAACAAAATTTCACAATTTTCTGACATAAATGCAATATGGCAATTGTTAGATTATAAGACA
>JAOCNA010000001.1:2976273-2989166 GCA_026546675.1 Papilio helenus
TGTTATCTGTGAACCGTAGCACTTTACTAAAATATTGATTACATTTAATTACTCGTAATAGTTCCTAGAATTTGTATGATCATACTAAAGTTTTTGACCTAAAAACTCTTTTAAAAACATAGAAAACTTTTCCCTCTGATATTCACAAAATGAAAATAATCCAGGGATTTTAAGATGCTTTTGTAAACGATTTGAATATGACACAATAACCTTCAATTGGTAGCTAAAATCTTTAACAAAACAATCAAAGCAACTGTAATAATTAAAAAAACAATTTACCAGTATCACTCGCAACGCAGCAATTAAATTCTCACCCTCCCCATCGTATTCGTGATGGTTTCCAACATGCAAGCGTAGTTTCGAAATATCGAATCGATCTTTAGAACTCGATTATTTTATAATCAACTAAAGATCTATCTTGTCCATCAATACATCGATTTATTGGAGATCTATTTCCAATCTATTCAGTCTATTCTCACCAGAGTACGTCTGTTCTTTATCGATTTGTCGGCCCCGGTCCGTTTCAAAGATTTAGATGATTGATAAATTGCCTCTGTCTATTTTATAACATTGATTACATTTTATTTTGGCAAATTCTCTTAGTTTTAAATTTTTGTTCGGATATAATAAGGTTAATTTTATTCAAAACTTTGAAGATAGCAAACAGCTGCAAAGTGTATTTAATTTAATCTGTATAACTACATCTATATCAATATATTCCTAAGGGTTTTTAATGATTTAAGGACCAATATCATTGATTTACACTGCAATATTAGTGGTCTAAATATGGGGAAAACGTGTTTGAAAGGTCCTCGATGTCGTCGTTTACATCAAACTGTGGTCCTATTCTGACTCGCCCTAAATAAATTTACACGTTCCCCTTTTCAATGAAGGTTTCGTGTAGCTTTTTATTAAGCGACCAACTTTATAGATTTTGATTTATCTTTGTTTTTAATTTTATCTAAAGAAACAATTGTGATAGTTCAGTAAGAAGTATCTTATTTCTAAGTAAATACTTTCTGAATTTGACTGTTCTTGTTTTTCTTAAAAAACGACTAGACATAGTAAAAAAATTATGAGCCAATCACACCAACGCATGTTTTCTTATTGATGCGTGACAGTTAACAGTAGAAAGCGCCCTCATAAAGTTTTATTAACTAAATGTCTCTGTAGGCAGCGGTAAATGCGAAAGAAGGACGACTAAGTCAAGCCTTACCGAGTTTTGAAGATTTATTAAACCATAAAGACGGCTACCGCGAGTTTACGATGAGTCTGGCTTCATACCTTGACACACATTTATATCAATTTATAAATGCAATACAACATAAAATGTTAAATTTGTATTTTTAAATGTATCAAAGAGTAAGAGCGTCTTGCGTCTTCGTTTTCTGACGATTGAAATTTACTTGAACTGAACTGAACACATCTAAAGTTGTGTTTAAATAAAATTCAAAAATTGTGATTGATAACTGAAATGGGCTAAAATGTATTTTATAGTAAATTTGTCATGACACTGTTGACAAGTACACCCTATCAACGAAATTTATACCAAAACCATAATTCTATACCATCTACTCGTATGATTGTCTGACAAACTTTAGCCACGCAATATAATGTGGCTTACATACTGTATAAATCTTTTATTTCATATTTTTGATTAAAACATCATCATCATCAGCTTGCCACTTTCCCTCAGAAGGATCGCCATATCAATTAAATACTAATTTAATACAATATGGAAACATTAACACGTAACTAAATTAAAAAAAAAAAAACAAGAAGTCCGAGTGACTAATAATTACAAAACTGCGGGGAATAATACGATTGGAATGACTTCAAAATCGGTTGGTATAGTACATAACGTAAACATACTTTCATGTCTTCGTAAAATCTCCGTGTCAACCGGGTAAAAATAAACATGGTTAACCGAGGTCTTAAATAATCTTCCAATGCCACTAGTTTTAACTGTGGAAGAGGAATAGGATTCTTCGTCATATTGGTCTCTCTTCATTTACAAATTAATTCCTTCCAAGTGGTAAGTGTATACGTTCCCTTAGAGGCGACTTACATGTGGTGTCGGCGGGCGTACCTCACAGTACCAGGCTCGCCCTACACTGTATTACTATAAAGGTCTCAACTATAACACGAGCCACCGCGCGTCAAAACCACTAAAACTTTACGGCGAACGCGGCTAGACGGTAAGTCAGTCTTTTGCTTCAAGTCAGTCCAAAATCGTAGCCAAAACGAATCGACGAACATTGCACCAGCCAGCGCGGGGCTCGTAAGTAGCTAGCTAATGCGTTTAGATGCAATAGTTAACATTTTCATATAAACTCGGTTAATTTTATGACAGTGTTTAAACTACAACTAAATTGTGATGCTGTTAACAATATGCATAGAAAAATGCGTATTTATTCCTTATCCTTTTGATTGTGCATCATCATTAATGTCCAATCATACAGTATTTCAATTTGTTGATGTTTTGCTCTAGCTTCCTGCACCCGCATGTACGCGCCCGCCTCGAGAAGCATATGGGCTCCAACTTGGTACGCCTCACCGACAAGACATACATGACCGACTTGGAGGAGATGATACGCAGCGTCAACGAGGAGAACCTCAACAAAAGGATATCTATGAGAGTCGTGAGTATCGACAGCAAAATAATACAACTAGATAAAAATAAGAGAAAAACCTTAGTTGATGTTGTAAGTACATATTTTTACGATTAACTTCTATTTAATAAAAAGTAATCATGCCCACAGCTCGATGAGATGGAAAGACTGAAACGTTTGATACTGGTGGGTAAGACTCCCCTCAAAGAGTGCCCTCCCGAGCTTCACAATCACCCTGTGTTCGTGTTTTGGAGAATGGTGAACAAGGAAGTTGCCAAAGCGTCGAAGAAAAGAGCCGATGCATATTACAGGAAACTAAAATCATCACAAAAAGCTGATCAGGTAAGCAATATGTTTCCCACTGGTTTATAAGCATGTATAATAATTATTTGTATTTTCACAATGACTTGACTAATGCTTGTTTGAAGATGATACGTTTAGAAAATTGTCTTTTTCATATTCTTTTCCAACTTCCACTTTAATATTAGAAGTAGTTTATATTAAACTACATTTACAGACTATTGGTGAAGAAAGTGAAGCAGAAGAATTTGATGATGGAAGTTCACAGCTCACCGCTGAGCAACTCCTTGCTAAATGTCAAGCCGATTTGGAGGAACGCAAACTAGCAGACATTGAGAACGGCGTCCGCTTCACCGACGAACAATTTGCAGTACTTAAATATGAAACCAACGATGTTAAAACATTAAAAAACCTTACGGTAATATTTTTACAAGTTAACTTATCACTCAGAATTGATAATTCAGTAATTACCACAAATAAGAACACACATATTTTAAACATAACGGGAATTGTATTCTTTAAATTTTAAATAATTATTTTACATAACTTAGAATAGAATAGTCTAGATCGAACAAAATGATGCCAGGATGTCAAAAGGTCTGCACTATCGGCGCTCATTCTCCCTACGAACCATTTAAGATTTACGACTTGTATTAGATGGTGCACGAAGTAATCGACGTTTTGTTTACATACAAGTAACAAGGCTCGTGTCAAACTGGATACAACCGGATATCTAATAACTCCGAGTGACCCCTCGCTCAGTTTGCTCCTTGATACCGAATACTAAACAAACAATCGTGATGTGCCACTGAAATCTTTGAGTTTGTTAAGACCATGTTTTTAGCTCTTGATCTGTTTAACTGAATGTTCAATTGACAGTTTTATGTTTTTTTTTTTAATATAGATAGGGTTTTTTTAGTGTAGTATTGGTATAGGTACTTTTCGAAGGTGTATGTTTATTTGTCTTTTAACGATTTTAATGAGTGACATAGTCATTCAATCTGTACCCATTCTTGCGCAGAGTTTCAAAGCCAGACGGGTTTATTGATTTTTTGTTTACCAATTTATAGTTATAATCTTGTTTCCCGAACTTGAGTCGCCTCAATAGACTACATCGAGAATGGCAAGCAAATTCACTAACTCTTCTTATTGTGTTAAATATATTTTATTAAGTCTAAGATTTAATCGCTATCGATTTCATCTATTCTTGCCACTTTTATTTACTTTTGCTATTCATATGATTTTGATGATGAGAAAGTTTCGTCCGTAACATACAAATTGAAACAAACCTACAAAGTAAATCTTATCGTTTACTTACTCTAGCTAGTTTTAACTGGAAACCTAATCAAGTTCAATTGAATCACGATGAAACGTGATTAACCTTCCACGTATCACTCACTGACAGACCGATAGTCAGGTTAATGCATACTGCAGTCATTGAGTTTTATGTGTACAATTTATACCTATATTGTAAACTATTCAATCACATCATCTTGGTTCAGAAACTAGTAACAGATCAATTATTTTTAAAATCATAAAAAAAATCAAATAATTAATAGTGCTATTTAATGCTTTAGAAGCTCTCATTATATGTAAATGTTGTTTCCATTTCCATATATTACATGCTAGTGTGTCGTCTAACTGACTTGTTCTCGGTTATATCGTACAAGAAATTAATAGAGATTTCTGTCTCCAAAAAATTGGTACAGTAACGCCGTAGCATGTCGCTACACGGTCGGATCACTGTTAATAACCGATCTTCCTTTACATCGAAATGAACGTCAAAATATTTATACCTAGATACATATTGGAATAGGGCTTGTGGACAGTTAGTCATTTCTGATTAGCGTTACTATCAGCATACATTGTAGTTATCGTGTAAAAATCGCGTCCGGCAGATGGCGACTGTGCAGAGTCCACGCAATGCGGACACGAGTGTCAGTCGGTGTCATTGACATCTCTCTGTTGCTTGGCACGAATAAACAAATCTTTGTTTTAAATATTTGTTCCGTAAACGTGATTAATCTTGAATTGTTGCTGACGTTAGTAAAATGCGGAACGCTTCGAGAAAATGAATGCGATCACAAAAATAAATGGTTACAACTGTCATAAATCAAAAATAAACAATAATGCATTTGCATTTGGCACTGTGAAAGTCGAGAATTATAATTTGGAATTTTGATAGCGGTAAATTGTATGTACTCAAGTGAAAATACATTTATACAGTTGATTTTATAATATAGAACACTAAATTCCCCCGTCAATTGGAACACTTCGTAAACTAAATCTTGTTTACTACGCTACCGTTTGATGCCTTCTCCGCCCGAAGCAATGCCGATACTAAAATCTTTACGGACACTAAAACTGCTGTAGCAATTTGTTACTTGATAGGCTTATGTAATATCTTAATTGGTGAATTCTTTTTTCTTTTCAGACCGTCGAAGAGCTCTACGCACTGGCTGATAAGATCATTGGCACTAAACGTATTTAATAAAAAATGTAACAAGCAAGTCATTTATCTTTGTCTACTTTTGTATATTTATTACAACAAATATTTTTTTTACTAAGTATATGATTATGTGAAAAGAAATTGAAATATACAATTGTAAAAATTGTATAATAGATGTAGTAAGTGATATATTGAAATGAAATAAATAAGGAAATGTTTTGTTTAAATTACTTTTTTATTCAACTATTCCTGGATTTCTGTTCTTTACAGATATTTACCAAATTTCACATTTTTTTTCGAATTACTTTTTGAAAGAATGTTGTACTAATAACCGAAATGAAAAACACATTTTAATACTATTCTTATTTATTAGTTATTTTTTTATAATTATCAAATTCAACATTTTTTTTACAGAACTCAGTTATTTCCAATTCTTATATATAATTAACATATCATTTGGATTTTCCATTAACAGCTTAAATATTAACAATAATGAGTAAATTAACAACATGACGTGTTTAAGTTAAACCAATACAAGATCAGATTTATTAAAAAAAACTGTGGCGCCTCACTCTCTTAAGTTGACTAGATTTTGATTACTTTATTGAGAATTTGAGCGCTTTTATTTCATAACGTTACCTATCAAAAGTATTTGTATTAAAAATTCTTATAAACTATACATTAAACTAATTTGAACTAAATCACACGGAATGTGTTATTAAAATACTAAAGTAAAGAATAAGACTAATATTAATGATCATGGTTACATTGTTGAGCTTACAAATATATTGTAAACATCGACAAATTACAAAACACAACTGTTAGGTAAAACAAAGTAATAAAACTTAACCACACTCATAATGTAAGCAGAATACTCGGCTACTAAACGTATTATACATTTTCAATCAAAATTATATTTATAATTGTAATTTAGATCCAAGATTTCATTAACTTAGTAGCAAAATATGTTTATAGCGATTCATTAAAATAGCCTTTTCTCAATGTTGTAGACAATGCTACGAAACGTAACCTTTAGCTACATCACAAGTGGCTCTTAGGTCTACGACGTAGCTGTGCGTAGATTAGTCCCGCCGGCTTATCTATGGGTTGGTAGATGTGGTGCCTCGGGTCTCCCTTCGTCACATTGGCGGGGAATTTGGACATGTCTATATTTAAATAATGCTTGTTCGGCATCGTCATCTTAATCCACGAAATCTGAGAACAAAATAATTCAATTATTACTAATAATTCAGTAATTCTGACAGCAGATATTAATTCTAACTATCAGAGTTGATAGGTTGGCTGAGGTGATGTCAATCTTGTCTCCACACACAATCAACAGTTATAATAGCTTAGACAATTATCGCTTGAAATAAGCACACGTTCAACAAATAATTGTGATATAAACAGTAGTGATCCTTATAATAACTTATCGCTGCACGCGGTCGTCCTATATACTGATATTGATACATTATGTATTGTTATTTCACTAGGTACAATAACATTTCATTGAGATAGCCCCGGCACATGACCACTTGATTAGTAAACAAACAGAGCTAATTAAGGACAAGTAACACCCGAAAATATCATGATGCTTATATCACTCGCTCTACGAGATAAACTTGTTTTTAAACGAGGGGACAAACTGTTTACTACTGTTGTACTGTTGTACGGACAAAGTGATTACAATTATTATATTCACACCACTTTGTGTGAAGTTCGTAAACCCTAATGATGTATTATCTCTTCGCGTTTGTTTCTAAATAGATATTCGCAAAAAGATTAAAGTGTTAAAAAATTCAAACAATCTAAAAGACATAACATAACAAAAAGTGATAAGTAAACGCGGTGTACAAACTTTACCGATCTGCAAAAAACTTCAAGTGTTATTCAATTCGCAAATGGCCAGTGTGGTCCTCTGAGGCCTAACCACCCCTAAAGTTTGGACTCGTCCCCCGATGGGAACGCATATTATTAATTAACTGCTGAGCTGATAAGAAAATCTTCGAGTACTAACCTCTGACACTTTTTCTAAGACCATCTTCTCGGCTTGATACAAGGTGTGCTGGACGGAGGGCGAGTAGACGCCGGTGTCGGGCGGGCCGGCGAACTTCTCCAAGATGGCGTCCTTCACCGTCAGCCACGCGTTATCGAAGTCCGCTGTCCGCATGCTATCGTACGTCCATTCCGCCTCCACCACCGTACTAAACATTAAATACACTCCTAAATATACAACATATTCTAATGAATTACATAAATAATTTTTTCAACTTTTAATTCATAAAGAGGAAAGATTTGTATTTCTGTATGTATTGACATAACTTAAAACTGCCGGGCCGATTTCTAAAATTCTTTCACCATCAAAAAGCTACGTTATCAGAGAGTTACACAGAATATATTTTATTATTTTTAAATTCACGCGGGCGAAGTCGCGAGCAACAGCAAGTATTATATAATGTTACGAACATATGTTTTACTTTGTTATCATCATCCTTAGTCGTACGTAACTTTGATTTTCCCGGGGTATTAATTAGATAACAGAAGTAGAAAAGTCTATTAGTGTTTAAAATTTTCTAGTAATGTAACCTTTTCTTGATTTAATGAATTAAGAGATAATTGTTTAAAATAGTTAATTTAGTCTTATTATCACTTAAAAAAGTCTATTATTGAATTTGGGATTGTATAGCACAAAAAATGTAGGTTTAAAATTAATTTTGTAGTCTAGTTATTTTTAGGAAATTATTTAAAAATAAAACTATAGCAACACTTTTTAAAACAAATTACCTGAATATTCTTTCAGCAGCATCCGCAAGGGTTGTGTACTCGTCTTGAACGAAATCTACGAAAGCGGATTGTGTCGTTTTCAACACTCTTAATCCGCTCAGCCCAGATTTAACAATTACTGCGTCTGTAAAGAAAATATATTAAAAATAACTATCTAAACGTATTATAAAATAAACGTAGACAAAAATGTCTTTACTTAACAGAACTTTATAGAAAAAATAACTTTTTATATTTGCTACTTGACTTGAACAACTGTAAATTAAGTGCCGAATATTTTTTTTTACTGTTTTTTTAATTATAAGGAATATGTTTGACTTCTAAGAAGTATGAATATATTTTCAAAAGCTCATTTATTTTAAGATTTGCTCACCGTGCCTAACTTGGGAAACTTCACACCATCTCGTGGCTGCGGGTGAGAAGATAAATGCATGATTGTGCGGCGCGCCCGCCTGCAGCCGCTCCCACGGGTACTCGACCACACGACACTTCGCTTCGCCGACCTGCTTATACGTGTACAGGAAATGGTTCACAACCACTGCGCCGAACTCTTCGGGCGTCTTAACACCGTGTTTTTTCGCCAGCAAATAGACGGTGTTTTTCTGCGAGTCCGTGGCGACCACGTCTTTATTGTCGCCGACCACGTAGGGCGACTCGCTGGTCAGCTTCAACTCAGTGGACACGTCGTACTCCCGGATGGCGTGGTAATCGCCATCACGGTACACGTGTAGGAGCTTAACGCAGCTTTTGCCGTAGCCGTGGTCGCTGAGCTCGAACCGGCCACCGGTGTCTGCGGCGGCCGTGGGCGCGGCGCGAGCGCTGCTGGCAGTCGCGACAACCGCGACGCCTTCGCCCCCACTCGTGTTGGAGGGTTTCGCATAGATTCTATATTAAAAACAATAAAATGAGTACGAATGCTTAGACAAAAAATAAATAGATTCGTGCGGAGAAAGTCACCATAATTTAAAAACCTGCGATGAAAGCTTATACGTTTATTGTACCTGTTGGTGCTAGTCCACGGCATTTCGAATAATTTACTTTATTTTGAGTGTGTGCAAGAAACAACGACGGCTCATGTAGGCCAGGCCGGAGTGACTGCGATAAGAGCCGGCCAGCCCCTGATATATAAGAGTAACCCGTGACCCGCGTTATCACCGACGAGCACGCGCCCAGTGGGAACTCAATAGTAACATGTCTATATTTGATATTTACTGTGACGTACGGCTGATAGCGGATCCGTCCGAAAGACAAGACCTGTATATGAAAACGACTCGTTCTAAGGTTATACAATAATATTAAGTACACATGCAGTCTATAAGAAGATGCAAAAGATCGAACTGTCAAGATATAGGTAAGTGCAAGAGGAACTCTAGATCGCTGCACGACTTGGTAGGTAATTAATAGGTCTGGAAAGTGGCTACTATAATTAGAGAAACAAGATATTTTTTTCTTCGTCACTCTAGCATAGTACATTCAGCATTTATGCAATAAAAGTTGAAGTTTCGTTACACGATCACATTTATATATGACCAAATCTAACTTTACCCGTTACGTAAAAGCTAAGATTACAGTTAATTACGGATTTTCTTATTTATGAGTAAACACTTCCAAGAATTTTGCTATAGGTGATAAAAGTCTGTACACTTATCATGACAGTTTTTGCTGCTCGAGACAAACTGCCGAAAATAATGATTATAACTTCATCACTAATTAAATAATTTTAATATGAGCAAAAATAAAATAACTATAGGTAATCAATTACTTATATGTCTGTGCCATAATGTCCCATCTTTAGGATTAGTTTATGCGATATAACGTACTTACATCACTATAGAATACTTAATAGATTAATATAAACATTGAGGAGAAAAAATCACAAGAGTCTATATGCAATTGAAGAAACTGCAATCTAGTCACTCCACAATTAATCTACTATTTAAGTTTGATAAATAATAAATAAGGAATTGGATTGAGCTACGTCTATAGAGATAAGAATAAACGTGAGCTTTTGTTTATTTGTCAAATATAATCGCTTTTATCTTCGGCGGAGTCAAGGCCTGGCGTTGGCAAATAACGTAAAGTGTTGATATGCTGATCGTCTGAGGCACGCGTCACTTGTGCCACATAATTAACTTCCTTTATCGAGAGTTCAACGTATAGATTCAAAGTACATAATGTATAAGAGAAATTATAATTGTGTACGTCAATTTGATTGTTGAGCACATCGTTAATTACGTTACGTTTTCCCTCTAGATTTTTACTTGCTTTAAGATTAACAACAGATTGACAGTTTTATAGTTTGTTAGACCTTTTTTAAAGTAACAGCAGCACTTTTTATATTCAAAAAACATTAAAAAAACACTGCTGCTTGTTAACTATTTGTTTCCCATTAAATAAATGCCAATAGGGCTTCTTTAGTGGCCATAAACCGACTACATTATACAGTTCTGAAAACTTCAGTGTACAGTGGGCCGACTACATTATAACACCGACTGCACTATCTTATCCGTGTATCCAAACGCATTGTGCAGATGGTGGCCACTACTTTCCAGAGCGGCAAGAAACAAGTAACAACAACAGTTGGTTCATAGTAAGGTGACGGCAAATTCTGCTACCAAGATAATGTTCTCTTCCATAACAATAAAGTCGTTTAAACATATATGATATCATCTGGCTAAAATACTGAACTCTTAGTCAATAACCTAGCACATTAGCTTCATTATACGTGATACACAGTGAGATCTTAAATATCATATGGTCAAATAACGTACATATTGTTGTACTGAGATACAATTTGTTGATATTTCAATATTACAGTGTACAAAAAAATGCTTTCGAAGTTATTGCACGTTCTAAGAAGTCGCGATAAGTTCACTTAAAAATCACAAACATAACAATCGAAAAACAACATGTAATGACGAAGATCACCCTTGACCCTAGCGTTTAAATCACAAAGACAAATAAGGTCACTATTTATCATAATGAAAACAGACTGATATAATCACGAGATCTTCGTATACAATGCAGTCCAAACTTTATGGCGGTTCGCAATTTTATAGCAGACGCTGCGCATAACACAATATCGTACAGTCAGACGTAATAAGACGCAGTAGTACGCTAGCAGCTTGTCACAAGCCACCCTAAAGTTTCAATCTCATTATAGTTATACAATTTATTCATAGTATTTTTTTACTTACAACATGATGAAGGTTTATTTATTATTTCTAACCATCCTTGAATAATCTTGTAATCACATATAAAATTCTATTTAATTAATCTTTTGAACACATTCTAGGAAGATATAATAATCAAATTAACCCACGTAATCTATTTATGATGATGAAATATATTTAGAAGTACTAAAATACATACACAACAATTTAATCTTTGCAACATTGCATTGCGGACATGAAAACCGTAATGTTTTGGCATGTGTCACTGGCTAATTAGGAACAAGCAATAATCAATAATTAAACTGTTTTTTTTTTGTGCATAAGCCAATAAATCAGATGACATTAAATTATTCCTGCCACAGACATCGTCCATTTAAAAGACCTTTGTTAATATTTTTATTTTACTTCAGTTAAGATAATTTTTTTAAATTAAGAACTCATGTTACGAATCATATTATTTTTTACGGTGAATAAAAATGTATATCCTATCCTAAGTTTCAAGTATTTTTAACTCTTATTTTACACTCTACATCATATTTACAATAAGTGCTGCGCATATTTTATAGACGCATCGTAACATTTTATGCGTTTTATTTTTATTTAGGATGATCCCAATTTATCTGAAGTCGGTATAAATAATAACGTTAGTTTTTATATATACATACTCTACTAAATTGCTTCGTTAAAATGTATCTGAAGTTCATATGAGTATAGTAAGAATGAAATCGATTTTCCAAGTTTGTTGTCATTCCACACGTCGCGACGCGCACATCGCACAAGTGTGAGTGAGGCAAATGAGAAAACAAGAAAGTTGAACGAGCTTTGGTTGCGAAATCACGTAATACATCGGCGGCGCTGGGGCGGGCGGCTCGTTAGAGAGATTGCTTGCGTCAATATCGATATCGATCGATAATGATCAGAGAAAATGAGAAAATGTAATGTCATAGATAACATTTTCGCTTTTTAGGTTTACATAATGAGTTAGTAACCCCACGAATCAATGATAAATAGAGCATAAATATTTGTCGCATTCCAAGCTCATTGGAATTATTTAGCAAATCCAGATGAACAAAATCGGTGTTATGATGTGTTGTACGTTAGGTACTTGTCTTTGTTAAATTTTTACAATACGGATTCGAAAAAATATCAGGCATAGGTTAGTTAGCGAACTTAAAGCATTTGTATTTGTTTTTTTTCCGATTTGTTAGTGATGAATGGTAAAAAATGTCGACAGTTACGAAGTTCAGGTAGCTTCACTATAGGTGACGTGATTTAGGAATGGGAGCTGCGCCGTGCGCAGGCGCGAAGGGCGGGCGGCGGACGGGCGGCGGGCGGTGTGACGCGGCGCGCTCAGCTGACGGCGTGCGCGTGACGCGTCGCCGTCGTCGCCGTCGCCGCGCAGCCACGGCGCACGTCCCACACGGTCCGCGCTCCGGCACACATGCCACGCGAACCTTATCGGTGCTGAATACTCTCGTACTCCGTGTTGTGTAAAGAACATACATTTCTTACTTCAAAAATAAATTTTCTTCTTTTATATAAATGGCATCGAACTTAAAACTATTGAAACTCCTTCGA
>JAOCNA010000001.1:2989266-2999309 GCA_026546675.1 Papilio helenus
GCAATAAAAATTAAAGTAATTGTTGGAATAATAGTTCAAATTAATTCAATTATTTGTCCTTCTAATAAAAATCGATTTACTCTCGTACTCCGTGTTGTGTAAAGAACATTACTCATGATGGTCCGCAGGAACGGTCGGTACACCGTCAGCCTCCGAGGCTTCCGGGATTTCGCCTTCGGGAACAAGCCGCCTGACGACGGTGAGTACTCTGACAATATTCGACTAAAGCGATCCTAACCTCAAATAGTAAAGACCGGTAAGCATTACAATGTTCGTGGACGCTTTCGACGTATTATTTGAAATATCGTAAAATGCGATATTCGGAATGCCGCAGTCGGTCGCAGTCGCAACGGTTATAGCTGCAGGATATTGCGTGTGTGAAAACATCGTTTATGTTATGAATCACTGTGTTTTTAACTTTTAACAGATGATTCGCTATTGATTATTGGAAACAGCATTTTCTTTTATTTAATTTAGATTGTACCCTGTTTGTATTTAATACGTTAGTAAACAAGAGTTTTTACGAGCTGTTATACAGATAGATGTTACGTTTTCGATGTCGGTACCTATAAACGATTTAGCGAATTTCATATGAGACTTAAAATATATGCATCAATACATGAAATAAATGAAAAACATTAATTTTCTTCATGATAATTATTATTTAGTAAATAAAATTTACACTACTTTAAATTTTAAAAAATCTTATAGGTCCTTATGATGATTTTATAAATATGCTTTTAACCGGTGACATCGATTAAATTGTACGCTTTTACTGGTTTAAAATATTCGGAAGGTATAAATTCATGTCGTTCATTGTTGTTGCGCAATCCGTTGAACTCTTTATAAGGAATAAAGAATCGTCAAAAGGCATTTAGCGAACCTTTTGTGTAGGTTACTATTATTAAAAGTAACTATTTTAATTTAACTGCCCGTGAAATATCTCGTGATGTTACATCACATGATATTTGACCATAATGTCACATGCATTACAGTAATTTATTTTGTATTACAACTAACTTACTTTACTTCTGTAATGATTAATTGTGAAAGCCAAGGGTGTTGCCAGCTAATGATCAAGGAAGACTATCACATATTTTTTTTATAAAGGGATGTACTTCCCGCCGCCCCTGGCTCAAAGCTGTCAGAAAAAATCCAAGAGATTCGCCAGTCCTTTTACTTTTAATTTTCCTTTCCGAGGTATAATCATATACATATTTTCTGTGGTTTTTATATGTAATGCATCACTTAATACCCGCCGCCACCTAACGAGTATCACTAGACATATTTATAGCGCGTCATTGAGCACGTACGTTATATTAAAACCTTCCCACAAAGAAAATTTATATTTGAGACGATTTATTTATTATTTTGCCACTAAAATAATTTATATAAAATAAATTATTACTGTAAATTATAATTATTATATGATTCAAATTGTTTATTTTAAGAATGTTTTAAAGAATCTCATAAAACTGCAGTGTGACTTGTTAATTACCATATCATATTGATTTTGTTGGGATATTAACAAATTATTTATATCTTACAGAGAAACAAGAAGAAAAGCCTGAAGAAGATTTATCTAATCACGAAGACATTTTTCTAAAAAGCATAATCGAAAGTCCTGATTTTGGGCGAAAATATGTGAGTAGTATTTTTTTTTACTTATAAACGCACAACCGAATGACATATTCGCTAACTTTGTATTTCCAAAAATAAGCGTTTGCGTTAAATTCGTCTGTACATAAACATTTTGTCTATAAATCATTTATGATATCATATACATATATGTAATACGATACATCTTAACTTACATAACGGTAACGGTAACCCTGAGTAATTGGCCTAATCTGCAATCCCTTATATGCATTCGAATTGTAGTAGTACCCAAGTAGGACAAGGATTGTTATTACAAAACAATACCCAGATTGAAACAAACGACTACTAAAAAAATCCCATAATGGTCTGCCATCCAGTATCAACGAACAACAAATCTCATTTAACCATCGTCGTCTATCATAACAAACTTAAAACAGACATCATTATCTGCTCTAACTGCTCCTGTCCTGGATCAAATCCTGAATTGCAAAGAGAATTAAAAAGATGTGACAAAGACTAGAAACAAAGAAGTCACGAGATCACAAGTCACTACACTGGAGGGGGATTTATGTTTCGTGGTTCACCCCAGACCCCTCGTGCCACGTCATGCAACGCCGTCACTATTCGTTCACGCCCATTTTATACACTCATTTAAATATTTCCTAATTCTATAACTCGGTATTACTTCATACTTACCTTTACTTTACCACTTTCGCATTTCATTCCTTCATCTACTACTTAAAAGTTAAAAAAAAAAACAATAATTTTAATTTACTTCGATTTTTACACTGGTTTTATCTACAACGTTTCTACTTTATCTGTACCTTTTTTGAAAGCTACTTTGACAGCAACTGCCAACCACTTCTGACGTAATATAGGTTTACAATGTGATAATTAAAGTTAGACTTTCGATCTTATCTCTGGAGCGTAATGTCTAAAATAGAACGACAAGTCAAAAATTCTTATTACCTTTTGACCAATAAGAAAACCGTTAATGTGAAATCGAGTAGGATGGGTGTGTTCATTCCTTTTTAATTATTAAACATTTTTGTTTAAATATCTAAAACATAATCCAAATTATTACTGGTGTCACGTAAGTAATGAAAATCATAAGTGGAATAATGTATGAAAGTGTTTTGTTTTTGTTTTATTATATCATTTTTAATTCAATAAATGATATAAACAAGTGCCACGCCTAAAGCCAATTTTTGTTATTGGTATCATCATTCTGTATTGAATTATTAAGACCACGATTTTATTTTGCAGTCCGTAGATTCTGAGGAGGACTTAATAATAAAACCCGTCTCCTTGGATAACGTAAACATAATACGTTCGTTGAGTGAGTATCGAGGCAATAACATACGAACTATTGAGCAAGCAGAACTCGCTATACTGCTATCACGAGTGCACTTTAAGGTATGTATGTATTTATAAACAGTCTTAAAGACTTAGAAACTTCAACCCCTGTTTATTACTTTTAATATATCGACCTATATATTCATGGCCACTGAGTACCTAAACATTTCTCCTAAATAAATCGCGTTGGCAACCATTGTTTTCGTAACAAAGGCTTGACGACAAAAAAATATTTAAAATTTTAGTGTAACTTAAATTACTTTGGTTAGCCAATTCATGACAATAACAAAAAATGCTTTTATTTTTTATAAAAAATATATTGTTGAATGTAAATATTAATTTGTCGTCTATTTTCAGGCCCTCATAGATGCTCATGATCAAATTGGAGCAATTTGGCTGGATAGAGGCTCGGGCATAGATGAGAAAGCAACTGAGAAGGACAAAAACAGTGAAACTACGGACAACACTGATAAAGGACTTGATCTTGACTTAAACGAAGACATGCCTGTGGAAACTATTAAAGTAGTAGGATTAAGAAAAGTGCCCGGTCAGCCTCTTGGACTAACTGTAAGTTGTGAAACTTAATACAATTTTTTTTAAACTATTTTTATGGAATTAAATATGCATCAACTTATCTTGAACTATTTTTTTTATGCTTTTCCTTTCTGTTGATCTTTTTTTATTGCTTCTTTTCATTAAATAAAAGTTATTTGAATAAATAAATTAATTAGGAGTAAGTACTAAGTCATAGTAAGAACCCAAAAATGTCAAAGAACCATCTTTTATAGTTCACAGTATTTAAATTGGACCACTAATTTATTAAGAAAGCCATTGCCACTTTAAAATTATTGCCTCAATTGAATAGACAATTGAGTAATTGGTGAGCAATTTAACTGAGAGAAACATTTGCTATGTTAGACCAGAATATGGTATAATATAAGAATAGGCCTACATATCCTTCATATTTGGCTGTTTTGAATTTTAGATATGACATTTGACTAGCAGAGATAAAGTAACACATATTTTGAAGGGAGCTATATACTCGTATTATAAAATACCCTTATTATCTCAGGTTACAACAGATGAACATGGGCAACTTATAGTAGCCAGAATATTAGCGGGTAGTGCTGCGGCTAAACAAGCACTACTTTCTGTAGGAGATGTGCTACTGGAGGTTGACGGTGTACATATTGACTCTGAAGACCAGCTTAAAGAAGCAGTGTCCAAGCCCAATGATAGAGTCACTTTAAAAGTGGGACCAAACCTGAAAGAGAAAAGTGGACAGTTATCAAATAAGCTCAGCGTAAGTATTTTTAACATTTAGTGACCTGTTTCAAGGTCGCATAATTTTTTAAGTTATTAATATTAAAAAAATATATATTCCAGTAATTACTTATTATGAAAATATGTTTTTCTATACTAAAATTGTTTATTTTCAGTGTTATATGAGAGCCCTTTTTGATTATGATCCAAAAGATGACACATTACTTCCATGTAAGGAAATTGGATTGCCATTCAATAAAGGAGATATTTTACAGGTAAATTTAATTAAAAGTTTGATAATTTTCAAATTTTGCAGTAAATGATAATAATCTTTATTTTAAAACTTCAATGTGTAAAGGTTTCAGATAGAAAAGACCCAAATTGGTGGCAAGCGAGTCATGTTGAGAACACAGAGGTAGTGGGTCTCATTCCTTCCCCGGAGTTAGAAGAGAGACGGAAGGCGTATGTTCCGCCTGAAGCAGACTTTGTCCACAAAATAAGCATCTGTGGTGCGCGGGTAATTCATTTTTTTGTTTGTTTAATTTATCTTTTCTAATTAAAATTGTAATATTCTTGATTTAATGTATAATAATAATTACTAAAGTTACTAATATTGTAAAAATGTAATTATATCCGACTAGCTAAATTAAAAAAAAAAACGTAAATAGTCTGTGTGTTCTTCCAGACTATTATCTATATCTATGGCAAATTTCATTAAGATCCATTAAACCATCCTGGAGGTACCTTCTAACAAACATCCATACATCTAAACATTCGCATTTACAATATTAGTAAAATTAAGTTTCTATATTTTGTATATGGAGGAAAGATTTGTATTTTTGTATGTATTGAAATAACTCAAAAACTACTGGGCCGATTTTAAAAACTCTCACTGTTAAAAAGGTAATTTGCCTGTAATAACATAGGCTATATTTCATGGATACGAAGTCGACGAAGTGTTGAAGAGCAATGATACATTTAACGTGTTTTGACAGATATCGAAGAAGAAAAAGAAGTTCGTGTACGAGTCGCGGTCCAGCGTGCAGCTGGAGGGCGCGGAGCTGTCGCTGTACGAGGAGGTGGCGCGCACGCCGCCCTTCCTGCGCCGCGTGCTGGCGCTCGTCGGCACCAAGGGCGTGGGTCGCCGCACGCTCAAGAACCGCATGATACACGAACACCCTGACAGGTTCGGCGTCGTCGTACCGCGTGAGTCTTTTTTATTCTTTTATTAAGGTACACAAACAGGTGAATTTAGAAATACACCCTAATTTTTTTCTTTAACTCACAAAATTTAATTTAATTTATGACTTCATGAAGTTATTTTATAAACTTTGACAAGTTATTCCAAAAGATATCAATTAGAGGCGCGTCATCCCTCCCTTCCTTGAACATACGCAAAACAAAAGCTACAAACTCTTTTTCTTAAGCAACTTCTAAAAGAAGGCAGTTCTATTTTGTATGTTTTTAATTTATAGGTTATATTGATCCCAAAATAATGTTTTTACAAGTATGTGATTTTGACCTATTGGTGCATAAATTCCTGAGTGATATGTGTTTATCCATGCCATTACAAACTCCAATTAACTTGACCCATTTTGATGTGAGATCAACATATTTTTTTCTCCAGTGTTTTATCTGTTTAAGGTAGTTTTCTTGCTTTTGAAAGTTTTTTGTGACTGCGTTGTCACTTTAAGAGGCATTTACAGGTTCATCGGGCATTGAAGTGGAGTTTAGATTCAAACTTCGGAATATTGTATAAAGTGTATATTTGTTTGTGTACATGCAGACACGTCTCGTCCGCCGCGTCCGTTGGAGGAGAACGGTCTGTCTTACTGGTTCGTGTCGCGCGAGGAGATGGAGCGCGACGCGCACGCCGGCCGCTTCCTGGAGTACGGCGAGCACAACGGACACATCTACGGAACACACCTGGACTCCATACGAGCGGTCATCAAAGAGGGTAAGTGTACTAATTCTATTTTAATTTTGTCAAAACAATATGCATTTAAATGTTCGAACTCAAAGTGTTTTTAGTTTTAGTCTAGATCGGAGATTCCCAACCTCGCGCTTTATTAACATTTTTGTCTATTATTTATTAATAAATTATGAATTTGAGAAAAAAATGATGGGAAAATGAGAAGTTATGGAAGGAAGTCCAACTGCTTTTTCTTAGATAGTCGTAGATATTCGCACAGTACATTTTATTCCCGTTTTACTTCACGATGAATTAAAGTATGTATGTAAATGTATGTAAAGTATGTATGGTGGTACAGGTAAGATGTGCGTGCTGGACTGCGCGCCCGCGTCCCTGAAGCTGTTGCACAACAGCAGCGAGTTCCTGCCGTACGTGGTGCTGGTCGGCGCGCCCGGCATCGACCAGCTGCGCAACCTCACCTACGCCTCCAACAGGAACCTCACGGTCAGCACACATGTACATTATTCAACATTCATCGTCTCCCCTGCCTTATCCTACTCCCGTATTGTCTGCGCACCGGGTTTTGATCCTCCAAATAACTCTATTATCCGTCATCTCAGTAGCCACTCCCTTCTTGATCTCACCTTTCACGCAATCCATCCATCTCTTTCTAGGTCTACCTCTACCGGTGTACCTTCACACTCATAATTAACGTCCTTCTTGTTACATGCGCTTCATCCCTCCTCGTACCATGCCCATACAATGCTAACCTTTTACTCCTTCATTTCTCAACCACTGTAGATTATTCAACATTATGTTAAAAATTACATATGATATGTGCATTGTACGTATACGTGCGCATATAATGTACGTATACCTGCGCATAATTTGTACGTGACAAGATATGTATGGAGTAGCTGTTATTTTTTGGATTAGTCGTAATTATTTGTAGGTTTCTAGTGTAATTAGTCATGAAATGTATTTAGAAGATATCTGTATACTAGAGGCCAAAATTTTAGTCAGTATGCATCATCCTACAAATATACCCAATCCTCATGCTTAGAAGCGAGCGCGTGCCATCCTTTGACCGCATGTTTACTTAGTTCAGTTTAAGTGGAATCATGGTCAAGCGCTGGTTTATTTATGAAAAAAAAATCCATAAAGTCATGATTGAGATAGAGAAAGCAACTTTCATATATGAGTTAGTTTTTTAGTATTGTATAATTTGTAAAAGATAGTATGTGCATGTTGATGTGTGTGCATGTGCGCTGTAGTTCGACAGGCAGAGCTCCATCCGCTACAGCTCGCGGCGCGCGCGCACGCTCGAGTCCCTCGCATCACTATACGAGGTAACACTATTTTATTCATTAGTATTGCTTTACATATATAATATTATGTTTTAAAATATAGCTAACTAGCTGTCACCCGTGACGCCGTCCACGCGAAATAAAAAAAGATCCATTAAGCTGTTCGGGATTTACGTAATAACATGCATCCATCTAAACTTTCGCATTTATAATATTAGTAAGAAATTCCATATCTAACTAAATCTCCATATGTGCAATCTTCATCTTAAAGTTCAAAAACTATGTTTTTAATAAAAATCATATTGCAGTTATAAAAACAAATTACGCAACACTTTCGATATCTTGCTGTAAATGTCCAGTCCAAACACTGGTTAAAGCAACATGGTATATATTTTAGTATTTATGTTTACGTATATTTGTAATTCAGGAGGAAGATATGAAGCAGACGCTTGAGGATAGCGCTCGCATCCAGAGAACATACGAGAAGTACATCGATCTTGTGATAACCAATAACAATAATGACACCACTTACTCTAAAATAATGGACGCTCTCCACTCGCTGTCCACGGACCACCAGTGGGTGCCTGTCAGCTGGATTTATTAACCTTATCAGCATTAGAATTTATTTTAAGCAACCATGGTCTTCCCAGCTAAATTTGTTCGTAATAGCAGCCTTATAGCTTACAAAATATACCTCTAATTAAAATTTAAACGTCATTTAGCTATTTAAAAAATTAGTAATCGATCTAGATTCTCTTCACTATGCACAAATTAGAATTCTCGATTTTTTTAAAAAGATTTATCTACAAGTTTCATGTACTGTCAATCAAAATCAACAGTTTAATTAAGAAGGCTTGCTATTATTTAGTTTTGTTAAATTTCAACTTCTACCAACTGCAATGTCATTTATTTACTGCCACTATGCTGCAGAATTTGTGCAAAAGCATGCTCTCATTGTCTGAAAAACCAGAGACACAATTATGTTTGTGTACAGTAAAAACGATTACAATAAATAATGTATAAGAATAATAATAGAATAAAAATAAAAGCAATAGTTATTTATAAGGGATTTTGATATTTTTTTAAGTATTTTTTTCTATCGAATTTAATGAACGGTCATCACAAAGTTATCACAGCTTTAGACATAGTTTTAAGGAATAGATGTATGTTTTATACCATGGTTGCATTGAATTTTAAATGCAAGACATTAATGCGGATTTGTAGACAGTTTGCTCGATTTTTACGAAAAAAAAAAAGTTTAGCACCAAGCTATTCTAGCACTGAGCAATATTGTAAATCATTCCATTGATATGATCTGTATTTGTTCTTTACAAAACTGTTACCACAGGCTTTGCTGATTTTATAACCTTAAAATTATAACATTGCCTTTTAAATACTTATAAACATTTTTCAATCTTAATATGTTCAAAATTTAACATCCCACCAAAAAAATATTAAAAAAAAACCTTAGCTGTAAGATTTTTGTGTCATTACAATTATGTTAATTATGTTTACTAAACATTAAGGTACACAGGCCTAAATAATTAGTGAATAGTTTTTTTTATATTTAGTCTAGCTTAACTTGAGAACAGCATGCATTTAAACAATGAAATCTATGTAATAAGTATCTAATGCCCCTTTTTACTAAAATATAAAGTTTATTCACAAACAAATATCTAGTTTTTAACATTTTTCAGAACTGGTCGGAATATCTAGAGTTATGAAACTATTATTGTCATGTTAAAATCCGTCAAAATGATGTTCTTACGAAAAAAAATGTACCTTTAGTGAAAACGGACACTATACCTGTTGGTTTAATAAAATTATAGTAAAGGCGCACGGAGCACGCAATCACATGTATTTTTATATTTATAGTAAAATATTTCTTACATTATTATTACTATTATTATTTGTATTACGTTATTAAAATATTTACATTATAATTAATAATATGGTTTTTCAATATAGCACATATAATTTAAAGGTATGGCAACATTATTTAACAAGTCTGAAATTGCCACGACAACAATTTTTTGGTTGTTTTTATATCTTGGAGGTTTAGACATAGTTGTATATTTGAGTTGTGTGTATTAAATATTATATAGTTTGATTTGCGTAATGTTAGCTTGTATTTCGAAAAGTATCTCACATTCCGTCCATTATGTTTCGTTTGTTAAGCTATAAAGTCTATTTGTACGAAGAGTATTTCAATATATGCATCAAGCAACAGCAATGATTTTTTTTTATTTTCCACTATTTCATGGCTTTTTTAAATTCAGTTTCGCTTTTCATTAAATAAAAGTTTATTTGCTTTTGCACAAGAATTTTATTCAGTAATTCCACATCTTTCGACATGTTTTATCCTTGAATTCCACCATATCTACAACATGATCATTGATTATTAGGTTGACGATTTGTCTTGTAATGGCGAACGGAATTCTTGAAGATATTGGGATCTATATGGTTCAAGCCAGTTTCAGAACCGCTCGCGTTCGTACTGTCGGACTCTCCCTCCAACAGGTGAGGCGCCAACAATAAAAAGAGTTGCTAAAATAAAACGAATATTTAAATAAACGAACGTTAATAAAGACAACTCTAAAAGTGTT
>JAOCNA010000001.1:3080138-3094596 GCA_026546675.1 Papilio helenus
AAGCCACAGTTTCTGTTCGGGTACGGAATCGACAAGCAAAGTAGGAAATAAACATGGTGCAATACTCCGTGCTATATTCTAACATTCGTAACTGGCACCGATAGAGACTACATTACCATACATTTACGACGACCGAGAATTTATCATATTTGTTGAATTAACTTTATTGCATCACGCGCTCATCGCACATTAATAATTATTAATTGCAAATACCTAATATGTAATAGTGATAAAAATTATGTTGCAGTGACCTTGCACGTGCATCGTGCATGCCTGTTCTTCAGATTTAATTGGCTTATGTATGAATAAGCCAGTAAAGCGATTATGCTTTTGTTTGCCACATTTTTTATGTGGAAAATGTAAAACTATGCACCTGATTTCATACGACCATCGTTCATGTAGATATTACTCGAGAGCTATGCGTTATCATTTACAAAAATAATCAATTTTCAACTAATGAAAAAATAAGACGTAAATATTGACAAAGTGGTGTAGTTCTTTGTTTCTTCAAAAGAATCATCCCGAGGGAACGGATCCGAGGAAAGAACTAAAGAAAGTTAAAACGTCGAAGATGAAGATGTTGGAAATTACTCCACGTATAATATCCGGACACTAAAATATATAAAAACAAAGAAACGAGTACCAACATAATAGTTAGGATGGATCTGATTGTAGGAAGATGCTACATCGGTTATGTCATGATTAGTTAGAGGAAACCGAGACTTTCTCCGTCGCTCATTAGCCTCCAACATATACATTGTATAACACTGTTACGAACAACACTTATAAACATAAAAATAATAAAACGATTAAATGAAATCGATTAAAACTACAATGTTTCCCACTCGCTCGCGGATCAACATTCTTGCCGTAATAATGATGAATAAAATAAAATCAAGACATAAAGGAAAAAATATAAATTTAAAAAGGTTTCTGGTCCTCAACAGGACAAGACACTGGTTTTTTGTTACATTGTTTAAATAACGCTTCGTTGAAATGAATGTCGGAAAACAATTTAAAGGTATTAGTCATAGTCCTTGTTCCACGA
Organism: Papilio helenus; assembly: GCA_026546675.1. Classification (NCBI taxonomy): domain Eukaryota; kingdom Metazoa; phylum Arthropoda; class Insecta; order Lepidoptera; family Papilionidae; genus Papilio; species Papilio helenus. The sequence goes on from JAOCNA010000001.1 coordinate 3,081,187, forward strand.
AAATGGGGAAACTCAGCTACACAATTTGAAAGTTATTAAAATGAACCTAACCTAACCTAAATTCCTTATTACCTGAACAAAATAAATATTTAATGGCAAACTATTAAACTCTTCAAAATCAGTTCAAAGTACCAATAATTAATGCAACAAAAATGAAAATTAACCTCCCCTAAGTAAGCATTATTTATCCATTCGTTTTCTATTTCTAATCTCATAACTAGAAAAAAATGCTTATGAATGTAAGTGTTTATGCAATTATTCGTATTTAGCAGGGCTTCAGTGAAAGGTCACGGGCGCAGATCAGAGCTGTAATACACTGAATGTTGCTGTTACCGTTATCTAAAAGTAGAACCAAAATTATATACATTGTCTACTATACCTTAACATTGAGCTTACATTTTATCAGACAGCACATAAATATAAAACATTCCAAATCGGTTCACAAATAGCTGAAACATGACGTAACGGATGCAAAAAACAGTCGTCCCCCGTTCACAGAAGTTTGTTAATTAGTGACGATGTCGTTTTGAATTCACGTTGACAGTTATGTTTAATAGGACTAAAGCAAAGTTGACTAATTACGCTTTATATAATGCTTACTGGTTTGACAGTAACAAACTAAGTACATAAGTACATAATATTTAAATTGCGAAGAAAAGTAAATACGTAGTGTACAGTAAATTGATTTTTAACAGGTTAAGTTGCAGTATTTGTAAAATTATAACCTAGAAACACTTCAGCAACTGTCAAAATAAATAAATAAATAGCTCTATGACTTACGTAAGGTAATAAATTGATTACCGGGAAGCTACTTAACGTATCTGTTTTTATTTTTCGGTTCATGAATTTATAGTTCTTTCGTGAAGTTAGATTTTTTAAGGTTGTCATTTAAAATGTTATTGTTGTCAAATTACGTATTAAATCATTTTGACATCAGCCCTATCTAAATATTCTTAGAGCACATTAAAAGTTCTAGGTTCTTTATTCCATGATATAAGTGGTAATATTAACATTGTGTTTAAAAGGAAATCCGTAATCTCTTACTCGACGTGGACGAAAACATCTTTGATCTATGTTTATCACCTCGTTTATCAAAGTATTTACATAGACAACAAATGATTCACAAAATGTGACGTCACGAGTTGTTTTTGACATAGGGTTTTAAACTTTTACCTTGTTTATTTTATGATTCGCGAGTTTCTAGAAGTCAAAAATGTGCTATAACTTTAAATTTTTTATCGTGTCATGTCTATTGGTTTTTACGTCTACATTTTATAAAAGGGAAATCGCACTACCAAAGAAAACAAAGGTCATTCTTATTGTGATTCACGTATTGTTTGTAATTTCGCAGGTACGTTGCGGACGGATAACATAAGCGCGTTGGGAGCCATCTTGTCATATGGTAATGTACGCGACGGTGTTTTAAAAAACTTTGTATTGTTCGCGCATCGGGCGCGCATCATGTGTTGCATAGTTTATCACACTCCCAACTACTGATAATACCTCTTCAATTTTAACTGAAACCAATATCACATGGTCACAAATAAGATTGCTTGGCGAGTGCGTCCAGCGATGGTTTTTAAAGTCTGATTGATAGTCAATTACTTTACTTTCATCATCTCCCCGTCCTTATCCTACTCCCATAGGTTCGGCAAAGAGCTTTTCGTCCTCCCGGTTAATCTGTCTTGAATGTCATCTTTAACGTCACTCCTTTCTTGATCATGTGACTTTTGACGCAATGCATTTAATCCTTCTTGGCCTACCTCTACCGGTTACTACCTCCCCCCACAATAATTACTATATTACTTTACTATCAATACCCTGTATTAATGTTTTTTACATTTGATGTGGTTATAACGTAACAGTACTACACCACCTTTCAATCATAATCCAATTGCATTCATCCCCTCTGACCTTTCTATTTGTTATTTTACTCCATTCCATTCAGTAACAGTTGTACTATATTTAAATATATCTTTTTGATTTGATTTAGCAAAATAGATAGTTTCTTACAGTGTTTTGTTATAAACAGTCGTCATAGTAAAACAATTAGCTCTGCTGCGAAACTTCATAACCACTCTATGTATTTCTACTACTATATTCTTAGCTGGAAGTGGCTCAACGGTATAAAGCCTGCTGCATACGCTCAGTTGTGACAGTTTTAACAAAACAGATCGACTCTTCAGATAAAACTGTCAGAACTGAACGTCTGCAGTGGCCTTAGATCACGTTGTAGCCTGGATCTTTATAGTTAAAAATCATAGATGCTTATTACGATGACCTTATGAGCTATCTCATCCAAAACCCAATAAGTCCCAACCAGACTATCTAGTGCAGTCTTGAAATATCTCAATACTTTAATGATGAAAACATGTTGCATAAAAACTAATACGAGAAGATTTCAATCGGCATATTATTACATAACAAATGCATATAACGAAACCCTATACATAAAATTAAGAAGTATAAACTTACCTTGCTGTTATGCCACAGTGTTATTTAAGGCTTCCTCTCACTTTTGACAGGGTAATGAGGCATGGCACGTCACGTCACGAGGCTTGCTTGTTACAGCTAGTAGGATATATCAACAAAATAGTTTGTTACATTTTATACGTAATAAAATGCCAACGTAATATGCTGTATGATCTGGTAAATAATAATTGACTTTAATTAATGGATTTTTCGATACGTAATCAAATCAATACTGATGTTTAGTTAATTTATTAGTTTAATAAATAAACAAAAAATAAATTAGGGTTAACTCATTATTTCAAAACAATTTGCAAATGAGCGCATTTTCGCGGTACAGGATTTGAAGGTGCGCGTGACCGTTAACATGTATTCTCGAACGATCGTTTTGAATTTCGAACGCGTCATTACCAGATCATTCTGGTAATTGCCAGTTCTAGATCTAGTGTGTAACATTTACTTCGTGTGGGTACCCGTTGCGTTAATTGTAACATATCCAAGTTCATATTTATTTAGAATGCATCTACACTATTGTCATAAAATGTGACATTATTGTATTGCAATAAGCTTATGAATAGTACTAAAGGGAGTGTGCATCATTTGATCAGCCCCCTTTAACCCCTCACTCAGTCTATTAAACTTAAGGAAACATAAAGAGGAAGTCTCGTTAGTCTATAAATAGCCGTGTACTTGGCACAGTCTGTACTATAGTGAACAAATTATGTTAAACGTCTGCTTATACTTACCTAAACCCATAGATTAAGGGTAATTTGGATGCAAATTAGCGCCGAGCGTTAGGCGACGACGTTCGTATTACGCACACGTATTCGCACCTAATGCGAGATTCGGTTCACGCACACCAATAAATTAGTCAGATTCAGACCCGCATATTGTCGGGTCCATGAACTAAACAACGTCCCCCTTTTAATAAAGTATAGAAAAGCGCTAGAATTGATACTGATTTAGGTACCAAATTAGGATTCGATTTCTTGGCAAAGTTTTTGCCAAAACTTTTGGATACAACCAAGCAAACTCGTAATTATCGCCTTCGTTTATTAAGATATCAAAACATTCTATTTTATGTAATTATATTTATCGTATTTGTTATAAATATTAATTACATTTATCATGTTGATTACAACAAAAAAACAACTTAAAGTACGAGATAATTGCGTTGTTTTTGACAGCAGTAAATGAATAATTGTCAGCTGCACTTGTTTTGGTGTATAACAGCTTTGTAATCCGGCTCGGCGGATGGCCACGTGTTTAGATTGGATTCCGAAACATTATTCAAAGAGATGTCGACAGCGGCTGCCAGACGCCGTCTGCCGGATTTGTTCAATACGTTCCCTCTCATCGTGCACTCCCTTTCATTTCACGACAAATCATATTATAAGCTACTTTATTCAATTAATATTTGTCTAGACTTTATTGTTTGTTACGCCAGAGTGTTGATCCACTTGAATGATTTATTTTACATATTTACTAATTTTTTGGTTATATTTAAATTATAAATAAAATAGTTATATCGTAAGTTTAGGCAAATACTTTGAGTGTTGATTAAATTAACATTATACATTTGATCGATATGCCAGAGGTTGCAGCAGAGGCGACCGTTTGTTAGAATGAAGCGAATTTGATGAGCGTAACAGCTGAAAGTCAGCTGAGCGGGCGCGGCGCATTGTGGTGGCCTCGATCGCAGCCCAGTTTAAATACCAGCCGACCGGGTGAGTTCATCGCTCAAACTGTCCGGGCCCCGGGCAGCGCTGTGGTGTGCCGGCGCACGGCAGTCCTGGCCATGGCACATACAAAATTGACTATAAAATGTATAGGATTTCGCGCTTCGTTCAATAAAATTCTTTTCACCTTAACGTAACAATAACGCCTAAATCTGTCTAACCCAGATAACCTCAGATTTTTTAACGTTGGCGTTAAGATTACTATCTTAATCAATAAAGGCACACATTGCATCACGGGGATTGTGAGATGAGTGTAATCGTTTGTTTTGATAAGCCCGGGGTAAACATTGCGTGTCGATGTGTCGCATCGCGTTGAGAAATATCAATAAGGCTAGCGATAACATTGTTAATGTAATCAAAGTTCGACGTATGCGAAAATCTACCAATTAAAAGGTTGGGAGTGAAGGACGCAAAGGCAGCGAGCGGCGCGCGGCCGCTCACCTCGCGCATAGACGACGACGGGTCACGCGCAACTTCCATTCCTTTCTAAAGTGCTTTCTATATCTTACACATTCGTGTAGCCTTTATCGGCGAGAATCGTCTCAACTTCATTCCTTTCCAGGGTAAGCTTATCGAGTTACAATTCGCTCTATTTACGAAGGATTTCGATGCGGATACTTTGACTCTTTCTACCTACCGTGCGGTCCAATTACTCGCTGCTGCGTGCTGCATTCTGCACCGACATTCCGATTGGTGCGCGTCATCCGCCGCCCGCTTGTTAGCAAGGTAACTACGCAATGCACTGGATGCACACTTCGCTACTGATGTACCCGCATAAACATTGTCCAAACGAAAGCGTCTAAAGATCAAATGTATAATGTTCAACAATATAATCTTTGCGCTATATTATATTAAAAACTCCTAGTACAGATATTCCGATTGGTGCAATTTCGTTGGGTTCTTTAATTTGAGTGGAAGAGGACATAAATCACGAACCGAAGGCAGTTAGAAAGTACTGATGATGTAACGCTCGGGACTCGCTCGTATTCCGACAGAACCGTCTCGACACGACGCGTTAACGACATCTATCTTCATCGAATCGTATCTTTAATGTTGTATCGATCGCGGGATTATATCCGTGATAGGTTTATCCTACAATTACATTATGCAATTCCCAGAAAGTTTTCCTTTTTCAATTTATTTATATCCTTTTACTTCCATCATTAGTAATTCATGCGGTAATTCTCGAGTTATAATTCCAACATTTAACGCTTTTACGTCAATCACCGTTTAACAAAGAATGGGGAAAATGAGAAATACTTTTGTAATATCGCAACCAAAAAGTCGATGTAACTTATTCCATAACCATTTTTACAGTTACTTTTTTACAAAATACCCTCAGACTATGAACCGTTACAATCCGAAAGTGAGATAAATACTCGTGCAGTAACGACCGTAAAACACAGTTTACTATCAAAATTCCAATGTCGTAATATAACACCTATATCGTGATCCTAAGTGATTATGTTTTAGCTTCGCGGTTTAATTAATGTATGTTTTAAATAAGTCAAAACAATCAAAACTTGCACGCGAACTGATGTTAATGCTATTTTATTGCCAATATCATGACAGATGCTCGTCTTTTATTGTTACGTGCATGAGATCTATAAATACGGTTGCTACACAATATACTTTTTTGCAATAATAAAGCGGACAATACGCCCAGGACGTTGACATGGTGATAAATGATACATAGTGTTTCTATGTCATCTATAATTAAAAAAATTGCACTAGACAATTGAGTCTTTGCCTTGAGACGAACGATTGTACTCGTTAGTCCAGTAATTCCACAGGCAATAATAATTGCGCGCCGATGTTCACTTCTTTTTATAGCGAAAAATAAAATCTAGACTTGTAACCACTTATTTAGGACCTCGCCTAATATTTAGTGGTCACTGCAAAACCAGATAGCGATACCTGTCTTGAGAGAAAGAAGATTTTAAGCATCTTTGTGACGTTTAAGTAATAAGTAATTATTACCCCGCTTTTGTATTACAAATTGGACTTCAGTGATCGTTTCATTGACGCACCCAAGTGCGATGGTTCTACCATATAAAGGCAAATTATTCATTTGTAGTGCGTGGCGTCATTATTTTTAGAGTGTTTATGAAAGACTCATATTTGGTTTTATGTTTTTTGAAATAAGGGTTTTCTTTTATACAAATTAACAAATGAAAAACAATAAAAAAAGCTACAATTGATTTAATTCATATCAGAAGTTTTTATAGAGGATCTGTGCACGAAACATAAATTAATCCACGCACGGTGTTTTTTGTAATTCACATTATTGATATTAAAATGAGTTAAAACCCATTCCAAATTTAATAATGAAATGAAACAAAACAACAGAGGGCCCATCACGAATATTCGAGAGATGGTTTTCGTAACGTCATCGACAAAATCTCATTCTTCTCGTATCGATATTATGAATACGTTTTCGCAACTGTCACACAAATATTCATGATAGACACTTTGTTTGATATCATTTTGAGGTCAATAAAAATAAGTCATCCGCGTAAACCTTTCAATTATTATTCGGTTTCTATTATTATATACCAGTTTTTACGCGGGATTTGCCCAAGAGACAACGCACAACTCACTTGTGTGGTATTTCGGTGTCGGGCGATAGTCGGTTGCGATGCGTCATGGACCAGGACTTGGTGACTGACGCACCACACAACGAGTGTTCAACATTGTTTTAAATAGAATGCTAATGATAATTACGTAACGTAAATATTAATTCTGTCGCGTTAATCGGTTTGTTGATTGATAAATTTGGAATGTGCCATGCTACGAGAAGGTTTAGTATTTAATTGCCGGTAAACGCGTTCCTGGCTTGGCTACATGGATTTATAAAAAGAAAAAGCAATATTCTTGTTGCAGACGTTGCTAAAATACTTCGCTAAAAGTCCAACGCAGACGCTTTTATGTATTTTTATTAAAAAGGTGAATGCAAGGACAACATGTGAACAGCAATGTATAAAGCTACGAAAAACAAAACAAATGAAGCGTCGATTTAAAATAAAACTAAGATCCACTCGGCTATTTTTGCTCGTCAGTGTATTTCGGTGTCCGCTAGATCAAAGCTAGCAAAGTTCAAGGATCATTTATCTTGTGTGATATTTACACACACGTCTGTAACCTTCGAAAGTCAAACGTAAACTGGTTTTATTTTCTTTGAAAATATGAGTGTCTTTAGTTTATTATTACCTACAGTTTTCAGTGTTGCTATTTCACTTTAATGTTGTATATTTTTTTTATTCATTGATCCTCATGATATCATCTGGAGCTTATCCGGGATTTTCCAGACTTGTTACGGAGAAACAAAACTTCGGCTATCACGACATTGTCAGTAATTATTCGCATAACAACGACCAGCTGTTTGGATTTTAATATTGAGTCAGTTACAATGAAGCGATACGGCTGCATACTAAGCGATGCATCAACGGATGACATGTCTGATTGGTGTATTTATGGCGACGCGACGGAGAGTGCGCGTAATTATCTGTTTTCACATCAATCGATGCGCAGAAGTGTAGGTACTCTGTTTTTTAGTACATATTGTTTAACGTTGCTATTGAGCACGACGTTAATTTTATTTGTTATGTACACGCAATATGTTTTTTAACTGTTATTGTTTAATAATTCTGCAAAAAACAGGTGATCTATCTGTGTAGAAAGCGCTATCACTCACTTCGTCAAAGAGGTCAAGTACAGCCACAAGTCAGGTACTATCAGTTTGTGGTTGCAACCGCAGCGCGTGCGCAGGACTTTGCGCTTTGCCTGCTCAGACGCTGTGACACTATCACAACACATGATTCATCGTCTATTTGAGCCGCTACCTCTAACCACAAACTGTTACTTATTGTCGTTGTATAGCAATTGTCATCTGTTTTGAATTTGAATGAATTATGTATTGCTGTTTTTGTCGCGTGTTATTGTAACCAACGGCATTTATTGCAAAAATGGCGTCAAAGCTTAATTTGCATAGTAGGCGATAGTTCCCGCTGCCCACGCGGCAGGGGATCGATACTTCTGAATGGGCGATACTTTTATTCTTACAGCGCGTCATAAATTATAAAGTCAGTGTTCATTGAGCAGTCAGTGAAGCGGTCGCGTGAATGAACTCTATTAAGGGCTGCTAATTGACCGTCCCGTGCACAATGAGGGGACGCCGCACCGGTGGACGCTTTGTCAACCAAACGTGATCCGTGTGTACAAACCTAACCTGAACATAATTCACATAATAAATCGAAAATACATTCTCCAGCTTAGTAAACTGACTTCCCAAAAGATGGAGTCTCGTATATAGTTTATAGAAGCGCAGTATTTGGCGGTGCAGTGAAAGTTTTTACATAACATGATATAAAAGTAAAAGCCGTGATAACAAAATTTGCATATTACGTTGGATCGGTCCGATTTATCTATAAGTTAAATATGGAAGTTTTCGTAATAAGGTAGTTCGCGTTTCGTCTTATAAGTGTGATGCCGCATGGTTTTACCAATGATTTATTTACTTCCCGTTTCCTGCAACAAGCCTGGTAATATTTTCGTAATACTTATGATTTGTCGAAATCCGTGTTGGTTTGCTTTATACTAAAAGTGTAGTGTTAAATCGTCACACTTGGTCAGTGCGGAGCTCAAGAGAAACCTCTGGCGTCTTTATCCAGCAACAATGATGTGAAGCTGTGCGCGGGGCGCGAGGCGCGAGACGCGAGGCGTCGCTGGCGGTGGCGTAGGTGGTGCTATCGCGGCGGAACAGGCGCCGTATCCTGCACGCGATAGGCGTTCAGCCTCATCTGCGCAGCCCGATACGCTCAAACCATTCCCACCGAGACAAACATCGCTTATCATCGATTTAAACTTATTCCTATCGAATGAATCTATTAGAATCGTACGTCATTTCTCTGTACAGATTTCAAAACTCCGTTGAACGTAACACTTTTAAGTAGGCGTAATGCTAATGACATTTTTTCGCACCGGCGACTGTGTGCGGTTGCGCGTGCGCATTCCGCGCTGCGCTTTGTAAATGTATGCGCATAGTTCGTGCTCCATTTACGTTATCACGGCGGTAAAATTAAAATTATGCTCATTATTTGCGGTATGAAACGCATGCAAATAGATTCCAATAAACTAAGTATTTTGTTATGCTGGAACGGTGGTAAAATATACATTAATTCATAGACGGCATCTAGGTTAAATACTCATGCGTTTGTTTTGGTTAGAAATTTGTTTTTATGTATTGTGTATTTCCTAACGTAATTTCGCTGCGGCTTTTCTTCTGCGACATATTAACAATACATTGTTTTCTTTGAATAATGCATCGGAATAACGAAACAACATCCGCCTGGCGGGCAATGGCGATGGCGTGGCACAGCGGTCGCTCGGCGCGGCTACGACTGGCCGCGACCAATCTGCCACGTGTCGCGCGCACACGTACTAACGGGCGCGGGCTTCGTAAGGCTTCATCATACCTACCGGAAATCGTTAGCCCAAGAGAAAATTATGCACACACAATCCTAGTAACTTCAATGTAGCTGCGTCATTAAACATAATAGCTTACCTACATTTTAACTACTGTCTTAATGACAAGCAAAAGCATATTTTAGTGCTCAACAAAGTATATAATTATTTTATCGATCAGATCAGATTTAGCGCTTATGATAGAGCGGCATCGAATTTCACTTCCAATGCTGAAATTCTATGCAACGTCCCGTTAATAACATCCATTAGTCTATGGCGCTCTCAGAACCAAAGCCAACGCAGCGGTTAGGACTTAAATGGCCACTTCTACACGAAGATAAGATACATACGTACAGGACGAAGCTTTCTCCATGTCTAAGCATATTGGACATACATGCTTTATCTTATGATGTTTTAGATTTTAACTCTACATGCTATATTCGATAGATTATCCTATATTGTATTTCAAATGGATAATTGTTATAATGAGGGTACGATGGGCGTGTTGTTAATTGTTATTCAGTGTGCAGACGTGACCGTCGCGTCTTCGCCGCGCGACCGCTCAGGAGGTCGTTGCTCGACCCCTCTGTCACCGATAGGCTTGTTTATTTCGATAATTGTACTCTTGTCATTCTAGTGACATTCGGCGTAGGTCTTGCGATACGATATTTAAAAAAAGATAATTCTTCAGGGCTGTAAGCAAAAAATTCTTCTATTTTTACAATGTTTTAATATATATCGTTATTTTTTATTTTCATACATTATATAAAAGCCTTGATCTGGCTGTTGCTCAAGTCTGAACTAAAAGTTTTTCAAACATTTTTTCCTAAGCCAACTTTTAATGAGTTTTACATTTATTTGGTTTCTTAGCGAATGTTCTCGAAGACTTATCGATCATAGAAAGTTATCAACTTCTTTCAATTAAAGCCGTTCAGTTATCATCATTTCCTTTGAAATATTGCGGTTAAATTTTTATTTACTATGATAACATTATAATGATTAAGATATATGCTTTGATATCGTATTAGGGCTTGTTGCAAGGTAGGGCGATGCGCATTGGCACGTCCAGTTGTATCTTATCAGTGCCCTAGTGACTGCACCGCACTCCGGCCTGCCCTATACTTTGCTCATTCACAGCCCGCTCACTATCAATACATTATCGAGACTATTATTAGATGTTCCGTTATAAAATGATTCAGCGACGAACTGCGCATTTCGTGATTGACACATTTACACTGACACTTTTTTGTTTTTCAAATTGAGGAAACAGTAAGGAGTTTAGGGAGACATTTAATGGATCATCTTAATCGGGGATATACCGATATTATAGCAAAGAGGTATCTTATGTGTTTAATTATATTTTGATAATTGACTCACAAATATGATCAGAAATAATAGTGAGGCGATTGTCATTTCCTTTTATTAAACACGAAAATACTATTTACTGAAAATAGATTGTATTTGTTCAAAGTTGATTATGTTCTCTTATTTAGATAAATCGTTTGGTCTTTGAGTATATTTATCAATTCGAATATTATTTTCCTCAATCTGTCCCGCATCTTCGTAATTCGACGAATAGCATATTGATTAAACAAGTGATATTTGACGGCAAAATGTTGCGGACTTATTTCAGATTCATTTTTGTGTTACGTCCTTTTGTACGGTTATTTATTGAATGATTTCTTATTTTTTTACCTTTACACGCCTGAATTAAACGTAAATGTATCCATGATGGAATTAGTTATGTCCACATTTGTATAGAATATCAAATATATTAAATATAACTGTTGCTCGCAACTTCGTCCATGCGAAATTAAAAATTATAAAAAAGATAACCTATGTTACTCAGCGATAACGTAGCTCTTTAATGGTGAAGAATTTTTTAAATCGGCCCAGTAGCTTTTGCGTGTATAAAATACATACAAAAATGCAAATCTTACCTCTTTATCATATTAGTACAGATATTAAATATTAAAAAAAAAACACTTAACTTGCTTAGAGAAAATAGGAGGCAAGTTGTTCTACATAAAGATTTTTTCCATATACCTGTTTAAATTTCTCGTATTATACTCGTATTCGTTAATGTCTTTATTATAATTTAAATAATAAAACTTGTTCCATAATTATGTACAAACGGAAAAAACCGGCCATTATTATTTTCATGCAAAATTTTCGATCGACCAGATGAAGCGGTCGTATCGAAAAAAGCAATTATTAATAGTTTGCGACCTTGCTATTTACAGACGGGCTTCCTTTCGCAAATTATTACCCCGTTGACCTTCTCCAAGTACCTATCCGCTACCACTGGTGGCCGGCTAAAACGCATGACAACGAAACTGAATGTAGTATCGATTCTGCCACTCGGAAACGATTACTGAGTTATTTTCAAATGTCGTTGGTATAATTTATCCATTCAAGCTCTACGGGCTTTTAGAATATGTGATACGGAGTAGATGGAGGGCGGTAGCGGGCTCGCTCGTATCGTCCGCTTCCACAATGAATAGATCCTACGAGCGGCTCGCATTGGCCCCGATCCAGGAATAAGGCCATCCACAGTTCAAGTGTACGCCATTTCCGGTGTAAATGTACGTACTGTATATAGTTTTACGCCCGGTTGGCGCCACAATTGAGTTACTGCCTGTTGTAAGACGTTTTTTCACCTATTCTCAAACATGCGAGTTTATTTTTAACTTTTCATCTGCGTATTGTTTTTAGGTTTAAAGATATTTATTCTCATAAAAACACAATGGTTCGCTTACAATGAGAAAACTTAAATATGTAAAATGTAAATATGAACTTGCGGGCAAGTACATAATGTAGAAACACAAAAAATCTAGGTATCATTAATTAATATAAATCAAAACAAGCCTTAGAAGAATCTAAATTAACATGTATAACAAGTAACTAAGTTATATGTATATAGCTACAGGCAACTGAGAAGACTTCATAATAGTTCGGCAATAATATGTGATTTGAGTTTATTTTTGAAAACATTAATACTGTTACAATTCTTTATCTCGTCTGGCAATTTGTTAAACATTTGGACACCTTCGAACAGAATTGTTTTATTTCCATAGTTAGTTCTTGGAGTAATTGTTTTTAGCTTGTGTTTGTTACGTAAATTATGTTTAAGGTCTCTTTTTTCGAATTTTATGTTAGATTTAATGTTGTTATTTGTTATTTTCATTATGAGAGTACAAGTTTTAAATTTAAATGTTTGAGCGATATTGAATAATTTTGTCTTGGTGTATACTTGTTTAGTTGGAACTCGGTAATCAAAGTGATATAAAACCTTTATAATTTTATTCTGTGTTCTTTGTAATGGCAATAAATTAGTTGATGCTGCTGACCCCCATATTTCTATCAAGTACTCAATATGTGATTTTACTAGAGAATTATATATAACTGCTTTAACCTTGTTAGGAATACAGTGAGCAGCTTTGTAAAGAGCTCCTAGGACTGCTTTTAACTTTGACTTTACCATTTCTATATGCGGCTTCCATGTCAGTTTGTCATCTATTACTAAACCTAAATACTTTTCTTCGTGCGATCTTTGTATAGTGTCATTATTTATTTTAAGGGGAGCAAAATCTGGGATGGACTTATTTTTTGCTGTTATTATTATAAAAGAAGTTTTCTTTGTGTTGATTGTTAACAAATTGCCCAAGAACCATTCGTTAAGTTTGTCTAAATCATTTTGGGCATCAATTAAAAGAGTATCAAATAAATTACCATAGTA
>JAOCNA010000001.1:3094696-3104818 GCA_026546675.1 Papilio helenus
AAAAGTCTTAAGTAATCACTCACTAAATTAGTCACTAACACGCACAACTTAAGGTCGTTTTTCGGTTGGCACTTTTTACAATTTTTAGTTAGATTTAATATTTATTAAACGCGTCTAGCCCGCAAGCCGGCCGCAAAGCAACTTCAAAACAACTTTTTTAAAATGTTATTAACGCATTGTTGTTAATTTAATTACCGCCGGACAGTTTTGCTAAAAGAACACATCCATCTTATATCGTATTTTGTCTGAAAGTATGAGATTTTCCAAAGAAGCGTGGGCATAACGACCGCCCCTGGGCGCCGTGGGCGTGAGCGTGCGGAGCCTGCGCCGAGAGCTGCCCTCAATCGACGCTCAGACGGCGCACAAACTGAGACAAAGACACGTCTACTGGCGAAAGTATACGACGTTTTGATACTAACAATAGTTCGTATACACTCTTAATGAACGTTAAAGCAAACCGTCGCGCAGTGATTGAAATCGTACATTTGTGAATCGATTTTTACATCAGGAGCTATTTTAGGTCATCCACCGAGTCTCGTCATTATCGAAGCCTGAACCTAATGAGTGAGTTGGTTATATTTTCCAGTTATCAGCGATTTATTTTCGATTACAGCTGACATTTTACGAGGCGGCGCCGACCGATGACATTTACTCGATTCTCGTTTCCACGATGACGTGTGTTCGGTATTCAATAATGATAGTACATAGGTATGTTAAGTGTATGTAGCAGGTAAATAGGGGCAACAATGTGGCTATGCAGCGTACGGTTGAAGGACGTGACGGGATTTACTGTGAGAACGTAGCGAGATGGATTGACGTGGCTCTTGTCTGCAACGTCACTACGTGGTCTATTATAACATATGATGACATGTCTATAGACAGTAAATATTTGGCGAAACAAAGGATTATATTTAGTTCATACGTACAACTGAATAATAAACCAACTCTAGTTTATTTCTGGATAACCATTAGTATCCATTGCCGAATTATTGATAAAAAGCATGTTACCTGTTACTAGCACCAAAGTGTAGTGAAAATTATTATTCAAGTCATTTTTAAGGTTTAATATTAAATTTGATACTATAAAAAGTAATCTCAGATTCCATTTTAATATTATAAAAATACATAACGACATTGATATTTGATAATAGCTCTCATATCAGCATAGGTTTACTATGTAGCCTAGGACTCCGACGGTAATGTTAGAGTGTGAATTCCACGAGAGATCTTTAAATTTAATTATTCTCGGGTAAAGCAATTTTGTCACGTTTTCCTGCACCGTGCGGCGTGTCGCCAATTTTCAATTTTAGTTGAGTTTTAAGTTTTAATTTAGTTTATGAGAGAAAACAGAAATGTTTCAAATAACAAAAGAATTACCAGATTAATTATAACATCGTGTAAGCGTAGGTTAGTATGTGGGCGAGGATGACAGGATCGTACGAAATATAGCGGTTATCACTAAGCTATTTCTGTGGGCGTGTTGCTTTTATCACAATTTGCTTGTGAGTTTAAGGATTATGTTACATGATTACAGAATCCATTACAAACAAGTTAGGATAAATTCCAACTTCCCTAGCTTAACTTCACTTAAATGATTTACAACAAAACAATGCGATTTTTAATATATCGCTAATTTTGTCAATAATACGTTACGTGCGGGATGTATGTGACCGAAACATTATGAACCAATCCATATTCTGTCTACGTAATTCTAAACCCTGCATAAAAGTGAACCGAACGAGCTAATTTTTCACCTGTAATTTCTAATTTAAAACTATTGAAATCAAATGTTTTTTTTTTCAATGTTATGATGCGCGTGTAAAGGCTTAGTTTACATCAATTTGCCTTTGTGCTTTATGGCTTCAGCCATGAATTATTCTTTAGTACTTGAAGTAATAAATAAAACAGTAGTTAAGTGGAAAAACCCTGAAGTGATGTACCGACATCAATCCATGATTTTAAATTCTTAACCTTTTCGGAGGTGGCAGCTTGACTTTGTAATGATTAAATTAAAGAAGATAATACTAATCTTGATGAAATTGTTGTGTTTAGTAGCTCTGTCAGTAATTGTAGATAGTCCTAGCTTATATCTTCGATAGTAAATTCCTAAAATTTCACGTAGATTCCACCTCTTTCACGTTAAATACCAAAACGTGGAGCTAAATGATCACTATATTGCATCAATACGTTTGTAAAAATCCATGAAATGTATTGTTTTGTTTTTCCTATTAACGCTAGTTGTACCTAAAAAATATACCACTTCTTAATTTCAAATTAAAAATAAACGCGCAAAGCTGTTCGGAGTTTCTGTAACGTATTTAAAACAGACGTAGAAATAAAAAATGTTTGGCCTTCAAAAGCTATTGTTAGGATCTGGATTATGCAGACGTGACCTACAGATGTACACATATATTTATATGTTGTAAATGTTTATATTATTTTGCGTTGTTGTACGAAACATACAACGAAATATAATTCATAATTACCGCTTCTATACTATTGAATGGATAGTAAGACATCTTAAATCATGATCGATCACTATGTAGGCATTATTAAGAAAGAAGACAATATTAGTACGTTAGTGATTCCATGGCTGTTACACACCAGTTAGTGTTAATAAAATCAGTAAGTATGTGTCGGGCAGGCGACAAGGCGTCGATGTGGCGAGTGGCGACAGGGCGCTAGGGCGATTCTCGTTATCGTCTCCATTAGCTATGCAAATGAATTCTTCGAACGTCTGGAGAGCGACGCACAGATAACGTACTTTATCCTAGCTGGCACGTCTCACAATGGGAATTACCGGTAGTTTGCTATTATCTATATTTATTTTACTTATCTATTTTCTACTTATTACCGCACTATATTGGTTAAGTTGTCTACTAGGGAATTCCCCTTCGTTATACTAAATCTGTGAGAAAGCCACGCTAAAATATTGTTTATGTAACCATTAATAATTTAGACTGAAGTCATTTTTGTGGTGAAGTTTGGTAAATTTAAAAAATATGTCTGAATACAATTTATTATTTTATGAAGAAATACCTTTTTCTTAGAACACAAATACAGACAGACACACATTGTAGTCATAGCAAGCTGTATGTTGGTCTTTCCTGATATTGTATCAGTAACGTCTTTAATAAAATCAATAAAACTGGATGGAGGTACGTAATAACGACGTTAATGTCTCGTGGAAAAACCCCGAACTTAAAAAAAACCTAAAACCCCTGAAACGTAGAACACTCTGAAATTACAAAAACTTCTGGCAAAGTTTGAAATTTTTATAAATTCGAATCAATAACCAATTGTCGAGAGGAAACGTGAAATTTAATCCGAAAACGTGTTTTCGTAACGATTTCTTAAATAGCTAAGAACGTTTGCTAACTTTTCGATTCCTTTCAATAAGTTTTTATCGTACATAATTGTTTCTGATGGCTTTTGTTTTGCACGTGCGTCAGAGTCTAGAGTACTGCCTACTCTCCAAATAGCTTACCGATAAGGAAAACATAAAATATGTTCGCAGAATTGTTTACTGTTAATCTATCTGTACAGTTCTAAGAAAACACGTTCTGACATAGCGAATCGAATGCAATAGTTAAAAGTCTTTGCTTTTAACAATATATCAGTGATCAAGCCGTCATAGTCTTAGCAAGATTATCATTGTAGGAAGATTGTCATTTCAGTTCCGTAGACAGTTTTACTCTTGCTTTCCAAGTTATAAATCGATCTCGGTAATAAAGATTTATGACTTTAATTCAGTGGCTATCCATCAGACTGTCATTTGAGACGACAATAGACTATTGAGCTTTCATAGACTGTGTAGACCATAGATAAACAATTAAATAAAAATGTTAGAAACAAACTGCCAAATGTTTTACTAGTTTATATTTCAAAACATATATTCTTTGTAAGGTTATTGTACTTATCAGAGTTGCATTTAAAACGCATAGTGTTCACACACGACGTATGTTTTGTACGTGCTACGTGTATGACTAACACTCGTGGAATTTTTGTACACCATATCTGGCAAGTTTCGACTCGAAATACGAAACCAATAGTAGAGTGCGCAAACGTCAATGACCAAACTACTCGCACGTTGTAAACTACAAACTATTTTACAACTATTTTTTGTATTAAGTAATCATATCGAATGTTTTCTTTTAAAAATAGAACATAATCTTAATTAGAAATTGAATTAAAACTAGATTTTGCGGAAAAGAATCTATATAGCTGTGCGACTGTATGGGGTCAATCTTGAGGATAATATCTAAAACCGGTATCCGTATCTAGCCGTACGATGTACAGATAAACGTAAAAAGACGCCTGATATGACGTTTACGAGGATTTTCGCTTCCTTCACTAAAGATACCAAGTGTCTTACCATTCATTGCATTGGATATTCAATTGAATAAACGCAGAGTTAGCGCGTCGGCGGCGGCACGGCGTTGTTATGTAAATAGAGCTGATGAGACGTCCACAAGGGTCGCAGACATTCATACCACAATCTACTGTACTATAGGGTAAATACACTAGTATTGGACACAGCACTTGTACTTGATATTCTATGCAAGTTTCCTTAAAGGTCAATTCTTTCGCAGAAACCTAACCAAACGTAATTGCAGTGTCAATTACTGGGGTCTTTACCTTGTGCGTATCAAAGCGTCGCGTCGCACCCAGTGCGCACTTATCAATACATCAATAGATAGCGTGACACATATCCCGCATCGGATCAATTACTGCACAAATACTTTGAGGCCGAATGATTGCTGCTTACGTCACAACAGTTTATTGCGAATTTATTTGTTTAGTCTAAAATCGATGGCGAAGATTGAATATTTTGACAAACGGAAAGGTTTACTATGTTACAATCTTCGGAATTGTGTTGGCTCTGAATTATATCGTACTGGTATATGATTAAAGGTTGCTTTTGAGCGTTTGGTTACTTGAAAGATTTTAGTGCTTATAAAAAGTGACAGTCAGCATCGTGAACTAATCATCAATTTCTTATTAATAAGATTAGTTTAAACCTCAAAATTAGTAAAATACAGAAAAGAATGTAATATAAGCATGGCACAAATAATAACTGAAGTAGTCAAATTCATAGAAAACTGGCACAATTACCAAAGATTAAAAGAAGTGTAAAATAAAATAAACATGAAGAAGTTAAACAGACAGTAACATTCAAAACAAATTTGGATCAATAAGAAAAACCTATCTATCTATCTATTTCGGAGGAGCACTAGAATGAAATTTAAAAAAACTCAATATTACTGTAACTTCGATGTAGGTACTTGCGTTTTGATAATCTTGATTAATTTCAATTCGCCATAGATTATATATTATAAAATTTAATTGTGTAAGTGTAATACAACAAATACAAATCAAAATTATATTTGACCAGACGTAATTCACAGAATTATTGATATGCTTACGTGACTTTAGACTGTAATTCAATACTATGCAATGTAATAAGCAATTGCGAATTCAGCTATTATAATTATAGATCTAAATAAAAAAATCATAAAACTGGTTTTACCATTAGGTAAACTGTGTATATGGTGTACTACAAATGCAAATTAGCAACTGGCCTGATAAAAATACGCCTAAGTTACTTGGAATTACAGGCGTTAAGCAGTAGAAAACGACGTTAAGATATTTTCGTTTTTTTTTTTTTTGAGTAGCTTATTTGAAACCAATAATTATATATTTTCTCCATTTAATGGATGTATTGAAAAATTGACAAACCACTGAATGCTCATTGCTCCAAATTATCTCTATAAACGGCGGATATGAATAAGTTCCGGAGAGGGAAGGTCGGAAACATATGCGTAACAATGCCAAGATGCCAAGTGATCTCCGATTTAGGAAAATTTACGAAATAATCGCTAAATAGAAAGACTAGGACAAAATTGAAAATTGTTTGGTGTAGATCAACTATGTAACTTAGTCTTAAAACTAACCTTCCCATGAGGCCCACACCATTTTAATGTATAAATCCACCCATGCTGTTATCAAATCATATTAATTCTACTCGGTTCAAATATGTCTGGCAACGTTGGCATCATGTTACGTTCGTCCCTAGGAAAGTTTACGGGCATTCAATTAGTGAACCGGCGCCATCTTGGAATCGTTATTAGACTACATTCTGAACTAGACAGTCTAGCTGAAAAAACTTCCTTTTGAAACTTAGGGAATTAAAAAAATACGATAACTTTTTTCATTAATATTTGAGAAAGAAAATAAATTTGCGAAACGTACTATGCAAAGGCGCATATTACTTACGTAAAACGTTTTATCTTATTAATTGGGTGTTGACAACTAGACACTGTATAATTTCTTCAGGTGAGCGATTTCCTTACTTAATAATTACGAAAGCGTTTACCGGAATAATTGCTTGTTACCTCTGATATCAGACTACAGTAATAACTAGCAGTCGACTATCCACTCGGATTGGCTACAGCCAATCGCCTACAGCCTATCGTACACGATAAAATAGCTTTTTTACTACATAGAAATAGATTCCTGGACGTGACATACTAAATAATACCTGGGTTTTCAACCACATTTTACGTTTTCAAGACCTAATAGATGTGTGTGTGTCAGTATGAGCTTTTATGTTTAAACCAGATTTTAACTTCTCTTACATTACTATGAGCTATTTCCACACGCCCATAAATTATGTAAACATTATATTTATTTTAGTTTTCGTGGTAGTGAGCATATGTATTATTTTAGTTGCAGTTTCGCAACTTCTAAACACGCACGTTGATCCAACGTTAACCCATAACAATTTATTAATATAGCAACAATATATTCCCTACAGACTTAGTTAAACGTTAACATAAAATAACTAAAATTGAAATTAAATATAATTAAAATACAAGATATTTCTATAGAATATCAGTACATTTGAGCAATCAATTTTAGTTTTAGTTTATTGAGATGGCCAAGATTGTCATTTGGTAAGAATTGTGATCTTTCATTTTATTGTAGTTAGTGAAGTTAGCGAAGTTAAATATTTAGTAGACTCGTTGATGAGGTTTTCTCATCATCACGTACACGTAAGTGGTAACCCTAACTTGGAGCCACAATCAGTGACACAGATTGCTCATAGAGGGCACAGAGTTCGTGCGGCGCCGGCGCAGCACCACATTTAAAAGGCAAATACGGTCACGATGCGCTCGCGCAGCCCCTCCTCTCCGATATCTTCTTGATAGACGCTTGTGTAACCGCCGGCTCTCAATTTAAAACATACCAGATTCATTATTGTCTCATCTGGTTGCGTGTACCAGAATTAAACCTTTGTTTGTCGATACTGCTTCAGTTGGCTTAAATGTTTTCTTGCATATTTAACTTTGTGTTTGATTCACGCGCTCGATATTGGAATATTTCTTTTACAATGTTGATGGAATAATTATGAAGCGTGTCGTTAAATGGAGAGTCAATTTCTTACTACAACTTATATTTTGGTGTAGCCAGTATCCGTGACCCATGTTGCGTTGGTTTCGATTATGGGGTAACTTATACACTATGCTTTGGGTATATGCTGTCTGATATTTCAGTATACTTGTTAGAGACTGCTTGTGCTTAATTTAACAATGTATGTTTGTATTTCCAGACTGAGGGTTGTGGTGGGCGCTCGTGGGCGGCACGGATGGTGCGCGTGCGGGCGATGCTCTAGCTGCCATGGTAGGCGTGGGCGTGGCGGAGGGCGGCGGGGCGGGCGCGGGCGGCGGGCCGCCGGAGGGCTACTACGGCGACTACTACCCGCCTGAGTACTACGTGCCACCGGAGATGTGCCCGCACCCGCAGCATCCGCAGCACGCGCATATGTGCGCTGTGCATACTGAATACGGTAAATACTCTCTTCTCTGTACCCAGTACTTTTTTCTCATTACGTAAAGATGACATCGTGTCATTGTCACGAGCTTCGTTATTAACCTATTAACTATGACGACGGTAATTATAACTGTTGTAAGATTTTTAGATGATCCAAAATGATTTTACCTACTCTAATTTTAATTATCCTTTTTAATAGAAATATTCTCGTTTACTTCATCCTTTATAATCACCATAAATGAGCCCAAGTTAATCTGTGGCTCAATGAAGAAAGCGAAGTGCTTAGATCTACGCTACAGATGTGTCTTTATTTCATAACTTTCTCGTATAAACTTTGATATTAATAACTACGCTGTCGCTATTGAGGCGGCTTTTTGCGTGAGTAATGTTTGTCGCGAATCACGCAATATTGTAAGAGGAAGGTGCGCCACACCTTTTTCTATTAAAGTTGCCAGTATTTCTTCCACAAGGAGATAAAAACATATATTGATGTCGTTTAATCTCTGCATAATCAATACATAATATTTACCATGTTATCTAACAGAATATAACAACGGTAATAACAAACAAAAACGTTTTGTAAGATGCATTATAATTACTAAGTTACACAGTATTTTTTTTATTTATAAAAATGTAAATTTTCAACGCGTTGCCGCTGTTATCTTGTTACTTGCATTCCTCTCGAAACCTTTATTAGTTGTTTTAAATGCTACGCATATAAAGAATCGTTTAACAACTTTTAAAGCCGAGATTATTATAATTTATATCGAGCATAAAAAGGTACGCTACTGTTTGTGTTGCATTAATGGTAATTACGATAAACATAATAAAATGCAACAAGAGTTATAATTTAAAGAACTTATTACTGTGATATTTAACTTGGCATGTTTAACACTCCTGTGTTTTAGAATACAGGTGGCATGTATTAGAAACAGAGCGAGAGATCTTCTAGATTACACCTAAGAATACTTGATATTGCATTAGTTGGATTTGTTACTCTTTCCTAGGAAATCGAGAAGTCTGTAAAACTTCATAAAAGTGAAGACAGCTGGAAGTGTCAGGGAATTCTTCGCACTTCAAAATCGGTCAATCCGTTTACGTTAACAATGGAAAGGATGTAAATATCCACATACGTTTACGAGCAAATATATCGAGACAAAGTCGCAGCAACAAGTTTACAATGGATAAGATCGAGGTCGTGTAGATGCATTGGAATGCTCGAAAGTTGAGTGATGAGCGACGTGTTCTGAGCGGCTGCAGTTGTCGGCTTGAGCAACCCGCGAGGCATGCAGACGCAACCTTGGTCCTCTTTGTTTCGTTCGAGTAAAAGGGTTATTTAATTTACGTTTCACAACGAGATGGCTACAAGGCGATATATGTTAATAAAATTGCAGTTCTTTAAAGCATTTAAAATGTAAATCACAAATACTTACAAAATGAGGTATATAGAATAGTATTTATTAAACCGTAATTGACGAAAATTTTATTCGTATATGATGCGATAAGATAAAATCTTTGAGAACCGATAAAATTTAAATTAAATTAGTGAAGATTCGGTTTGATGAAATAAAAAATATAAACTTATATCACCAGTGACAATCTAATCGTAAATGACATCACCTTAGGGGATCTTATAAATGAAATAGTACAGAAAATCAGTTGTAAAAGTAGCAGGAAAACGTTCCCTGAGTTGTTAAAAATATTAGTGATATATACGATTACGAATTACGACTGATTTTCCTGTGAAATGTCGCAACAAGTTCATTCATAACGTCGGAGTCAGCACGCGGAACGGCCGCCGGCCGCCAGCCACCCGTGACGTCATCGAGTCCGCCTCATCCCGTCCCTTGACGTCTGTGGTAATTTTAAATGACCCAAATGCATTGGCATTATAAATCAGCCACAATATTTATCAATAAACTATTTTCTTTGTATTGCTAGAATCTTAGAATAATGGGTTTAAAAACCAGTGAAAATTGGTCTCTTCGTTATAAATCCGCCTTTTTTTTTACCTTTTGAACAAATTAGTTTTCAATCGTTTTAATTGCATCGCATTAATGCTATTCTATGAGAAAAAGACTTTTTGTTACAATAATAATTAGCTGTAGGATAATGTAAATCGTCAGTTTTTTGCTGTGAAGCAAACATTATTTCAATCTTGACTTAAAATATGCTAATCTTATTTCTTTTGATAATTGTATAATTAATTATGATTAAGTAATTGTTTACATTAAAATTAATGGTTTTTATCATCATAAAAAGATAAAATCTAATAATAAATAAATATAT
>JAOCNA010000001.1:3179210-3189865 GCA_026546675.1 Papilio helenus
TAGTCTGCGGTTGTTCCAAATGATATTTAAAACATTAAACCTTACGTACATTTTCTAGAGAAGACAAGGGTTTTTATATAAACGGACTAAGTACTATTGAATATTCTAAACTCCATTTAGTTGCAAAACTGTTGCAAACGAAACAATCATAAAGTAATTTATATCGTAACTACCTAAAAGGTATTTAAGAACTTTAAAGTTTAAAGTTGGAGGTAAAATATCATCCATCGATTTGAACTAATATTGAAAGGCAATTTGATGAAGGCTTCGTTGCGAAATTACTTTTTCATACAGAAACTAATATTATCAGAAGTTTAAAAAATATACTATAATTACAAGACAATTTTGTTATATCTATTTTTATAACGGACTAGCTGTTGCCCACGACTTCGTCCACGCAATATTAAAAGAAAAAAAGTAGCGTATAATATGCCTGTCTATGTCAGCATCTCTTCAGTGAAAGTCCGGTCGAAATCGGTTCAGCCGTTTCGGAGATTACCCGGAACAAACGCGACTTGCGGACATACAGACAGACAAAAAATAATTAAATGCGATTTTCGTTATCAGCAACGGAAATACCTCATCTTCCCGAAATCTGGACTTTTTCTTTTGATATTACAAAAAGACACTCCAATTTTATTATATGTATAGATAAAGACAGTTTTTATACAATTTATTACCTTTATTTACATCAATGAATCGAGACTTTTGCTACCTATCATTTTAACTTTCATGTATTCGTATTTCGTATAACATGCGCGTGTTATTTGTATTAGAGACATTGTTTCGTGCGTCTCGCCGCCGGCGTTATCGTAGTGTTGAAACTTTTATTGGTTAACAAACTATTGATATAAAATAACCTTTATTTATTGACGAAATAATTAATCGCACCGGCGTACAATGTCTTGTGTTTCACATTTTATAGATGTTATAAAACGACTTGTATCAGTTATCAATAGAATCGCTTCTTTGCTTTTTGATTAAGTAACTTGTCAGTTCTTCAACGAAACATTTAAAATAATAAACATTTATACTATTGTCATTTGATGGTTACTTAAGAAAGCTTTCTAGTATATCTACAGCATATATGAGCAACAACCGGCCCGCGGGCAGCACCCGGCCCGCTGTAAGACATTTTAAAAAATATCATATTAGGTACTTATACTCAGGGAGTGACAGTGAGGCGGCAAACATCCAATCCTCTGATGTTGCAGCCCGCGAACGTATATACGCTAAAGTTTGGCCCTCAACATGTCAAAGGTTGCCGATACCTGATCTATAGTAAGGGACGTCGTATAAACATTAAAATCTTTGAAGGCATCTGTTATTCTTATTCTAATCACAACATCAACAAGCAGCGACAACTTTTTACTATCAGTATTTAGTATAAAAACTAAAAAAATTTCCGATCACAAGTGTACTGAGGGATTTGGAATACGAAAATGATCGGATATCGCCATGGCTTAGTTATTTGGTGTAATTGAGGTTCGTGATCCACTCCGAGCGTCCCTGAGACCAAACTGATCACGTTGGTGCAACACAAAAGTTATTGACTGTCATTAAAGAACGCGAAGCTATGAAGATGTACTCGCTTGTCAATGTTGCGAAGTTGTCGAGTTCACAAAACTATTCACAAATGTTTATTTAAATTTTATAGTTACTTTATGTGAATTTTGTAACTATGTTTGTGTTAAATACTTAATATGTGTTGATTACATAGATGTAAGATGTATGAATTGGTTAAGATTAGGAATGTTCGTATATGGCTATGTTTAATTAACTTAAGTCGACTACATATATTTTACTACAGCCTTCTACTTCATACTGCCAAGAAAACTGTTGTATTATGATTCTAAAGCGGTTATATGTCGGAAGGAATCTATGTTTACAAATTAGCATTGTAAAAGTCCATAATACTGTTCCGCACGGAAGTCACAGTGATTGCTATAGTTTTTTTTTAATTATTCCGAAGACAGTATATAGATATACTAATTAAACTTATTTTAATATTGTTGCCATATACATGGTACCTTCGTAAGTGAATAATATTCTACATTTACTCAGTTTAATCTTACACGGTTACGAATATATGAATACAAATTTTATATTACTCGTATTTACGCTATTTCATTATTAGTTTGGTTCAAACGTATACAAAACTTGTATTTCTTCACTCTAACAAGTGAAAGGATTAAAATTAACAAGTACGTTTCTACAGAAGAAAGAAATCATTTTAAGAAACATTTGAACTAGATATTTTATTCTATGACGCTATTCTATAGTCTATAACGCTAACTATTTCTTTTTTCGGATTAGAATTGTTATGATTTTTTCAATATTATTACTTAAGCAGTAACCTAGTAATATTGGTAACTCATTGCTATATTATAAAATACTACCTTGTCGTTGTTTTCATGTTATAATATTTTATATTATTAAATAATAGCTAGTGTTGTTATGTCCCATTATTGCCTTTACGAGGACAAGGTGTCTCGACATAGACAAAAACTCGACACGACAGGTTTGTTTATTCGAATGTTATTTGTCTCTTTTGTAATCATTACATATTACGTAGACATTTATGGTATGCGGTTTAGCTGCACGTTGACAATGTTAAGCTGGGTTTCCACGAAGCATTTTTGTGTACAATACATCGCGGAAACAGGATCGCCTGGCGTCTGTTGAACCCGCCGTGAGTCTGTAAATTGGAGCCTTCTAGCATATTGCCGAGAAGCGAAACGAAATATGCATAGCTTTAGTTGGTTTTAGCGAAGCATTGAACAGTTAGTCTTTACGTTTAAAACGTGAACTAATGTGCAGCAAATGCTACATTATACTTAAGACTCATTATCTTGTTTTATGCGTTAGGATTGTATTTGCTTTTGCAGCAATGCGCTACGGGGTTAAATTGATGAGCGGAGCAAACCTTTCTACGGTCGTATCCCGGCTCTATCCGTATGCAGATTAACATGCAGTGGAAACCCGCCTTTACCATGTTATGGACCGGTTGCTGTTTGTGAGTTTGTGACCCATAAACTTGTGTTACATGATTTATTCAATTTCTCCGACCCCCATAATTATTGTGCAACCGAGTTCATCTACGAAGCGACTTTTACCTTTATAAAGTCAAGTTACAAGCTCCGTGCCATTGAACCTGATATTATGAAAACAGATAATAAATATTCATTCTTTCTGTTATCGCTAACCAAGGTATGAATGGTTATTTGAAATTATAATTTAATCATTTTACTTTAATGATTTGAATAATTTGATACTTTAATCGTTTCATAACAGTTCACCTTCACGGAATTTATAAAAGGTTTAATTAATTTGAAGATACCATTATCAAAAATACTAAGAATTAGAAGTGTCTTTTCACAATGGTAGGTATACTGGGATAGTTAGAGGATGAGTAATATAGTCTTCAAAATTATGGGCAAACAAAACAAATCCGTTTTCTGTGACCCAAGACTGGGTCCTAAATAAGGTGAAAAAACAAAATTGTTATTAGTCGAAAAATTACTTAATAAGTTATATAATATTAATCTTCTACTTTTCCCTATTAGGAATTTAACACTAATCTAATTCCATAGGCAATTGATTTGCTAACATTGTTTTGATTGCATAATTCTCGATTAAGATTGACCTACATTTCTACCTATGGTTAGTGTGAAAATATCCATACAGTGTTTTATGTGGAAGTTTATGTAAGACACGGAAAAGCTATTTCCTTGCGTTGAAAGGTGGTGCAGGATAGAGCGAGAAAGTTTGCGGGAAAGAGAGGGTACGTCCTCGAGCGCGGCCGTGACCTTGTACAATGAACTGTAAGCTTTTACTTTCTATGAATAAAGCGGACTAAACAATGAAACTTAAACGGTGACGTCACTGAAACTTTGTGCCTGTTGAAAGACTTATATATATATTTTTTTCAACTAATGATGACTGTTCCAGTAGTTAAATTTAAACCCACGGTTAAATTCTGTTTTATTGTGTCGATTGTTCGTTCGATCGTGTTGACATTTCACGGTTTCAGTTGTTGTACGGATTGACAAAATAATTACTTTAAAACTTAGTTGTTGCATTTGTTTAAGATCAGGATGAATCGCAATAAGAAATGTTTATTTATTATTACAAACCCTCATAAAATTATTCAAACACCGTTTATGTGTAAGCTTAAGAAAGATAGCGAATAGACAGGACGCAGCATCCGTGATTCGCGGCCGATTTAACGATCGTTCTCGAAACAGGAGATTGCTACACGTCCGTCTACTGCGAGGTTTTATCTACAAAGTCAGTTCAAGGTCAACCGCTAATGGGCATAAGGTTAATAGGATCACCTTAGACCGTGATTCTCTTGTTGTTTTTACTTTTTTCATACAATTTATTATTTAAACATGTGTTCCGCAATTATATTTAAATATTGTATTTATTTAACATATAATAAGTTTGAAATTATGCCAAATGACACGGTATCGTCTTCGGAAGAAGATGTGCTGAATTAGGTGGTGCGATAAAGCTTTAATTTCTTCATTCGTGATTTTCATTTTATACAATATTTTATTTTGAATAAGCTTATGTTTTTTTTAACTCACTGTTGGCGCATTTCTGCGGCTGCGGCAGTGAGAGGAAGCGGCCCGGCTTCTGCGCGCCGGCTAGCGCCGCCAGCGCGGCCGCGCACAGCACCAACGCCCACGTCTGCATCTAAAAACAATAACATTACTTAATTATAGTTCTTTATTGCCTTATTATTGATTAAATTGAAAAATCTATCTTGATCCTATTCGCATTGTCTAAGGTGTTTGAATAAAAATTTTTGGTTCATCAAATATAACGAAAAACTTATTCATTTAAAGGGCAATTGATACATTTTTCACACTCTGTGACAGAGTGATTAAAATAATTTATGAATCTATTTTAGATTTTTATAGAAGTTTAGATTTAGTTTATTTGAACATTCGTTGTCTGCAATCATGAGAGCATATCACTGTACATTTTCATATCAAAAATAAATATTTACTTTTGACATTTTAAGAGCTTCCACGTATTTCACAGTTATTGTCACTTTCGAATTTCAAGTGTCGCCGAACTCTTATTTGCGCTCTCACCTTTCCAGAAGGCCAATGCAACTTCATGTGATGAAAAACTTTTCCATTCATATAAATTTAAACCAAATAGCATACATTGCGCAATTTTTATTGAAGAACCAATGTCAACGTAGTCCATACATTAGTCGTTATTACGCTAAATGTGTTTTTATTAACATTATTTTAAAATTTCGAAAGTTTCAAGATCATGTAAAAACAATAGAACGAAAAAAACAAATGACACAACTATGCATACGTTAGACAAAAATATTTAGCGAGTACAGTTTCGGTACCATCGGTTTCTTTTTGGTATAAAGTTTTATTTTAATTAATCAAACGTATTATAATTATAGTTAAGACTAGATGTCGCCCTCGACTGCGTTCGCGCGGCATAAAAAAAAATTAGTAGCCTATGAGTTCTTACAGACTATAGTCTACATCTGTGCCAAGTTTCATCGAGATCCGTTCAGCCGTTTAGGATATACCTTCTAACAAACATCAATCCATCTTTCTTATTATTCCTTATATCATCGTAACTTTCGCATTTTTAACATTACTAAGATTAATCGAATGATGCATTATTATGCAAGAAAATATGCATGTACGAATATGTTACTCGGTGTGTTTCGAAGACGAACACGACCCAATTTACACAAAATCGTAAAAGCAGAGCCATGTCATATGTCATGCGCTACAAATGTTAAGAAACTTTTGCTTGTTATATTTGTTTACTCTGCATATCCACTTAAATGGTTGTTGTTCTTCAGGTGTTCTATTTCTGCCACACGCTGAGTCTTTTAATGATTATTTAAACAGATTAGTCTGGAATCCAAAATGTACACTAAAAGACTCCCTACTCTTAATGCATCGTTTCCTTTTTCCAGAGGGTCGCAAAGTCTCTTTTTAAAAATCTCTTATAGATGTTTTTCCACTCTGTGTCATTCTTGGTGATGTGGATGGAGTTATACATAATAGTTAAATGGACATTAAGGACTGTAAATGACCATTAAAATAGTGTGGTAGCAAGTAAAATGTTTTCAAAAAAGTCATACGTTAAGGTTTCTACAAAAGGTTTATCGGTAGGTAAACTATATCTCTATTAATTCTACTTTAAGTGGTCCACTTAATAGTCTACTTGAATTACAGATTACGTCAACGTAATGTTAATTAAAGTTAAATAAAAACATTGAAGGTCAAGTATATTTTTAGTTAAAAAAATAATAATGGCGGTGATCATGAAATCATCTTAAATGCTTTTTTTATTTACTTAGATTACCTCGATGATATAACGCTTATAGTATTAAGGAACAGTCAAATTTGACTAAAAAATAATACATCTTCACATAAACGAACATAAGCACGAAATTTTGCGAAATGGTAAAAGTGAATAGAAGCGTAACTACTTAAGACTAAGTTACAATAAGAATAGCATGCTTTAGTTACCGTATGCTGTATTAATCGATGACATAAAGTTACAAGGAATCACATTATGACGTATGTGCTTCTTATATACTGAGTTAATTACTTTAACGTGCGTGTATACTTACAATGTATTAAAGTTCATTGTATGTGTAAGTATAAAGACGCGGAAACAGTCGTCAAGCGGATAATGGTGGGAGTGATAGAGTATGGTGTCGACCTTGACATGTTAATCTCATCTTAACGTGGGAGTTTAATATCTTTTTGTGCCAATCATTGAACATTATATAGAAATAAGATGAGTTTCTTACAGTGAAGTTTCACAGTCAAAACATTTGCACATAAAATATTTCTCATTCTCTTTATAAAATTGAGTAACAAAATGTTTGTGTACAGATATTTCGGCTGTGGAATCACGGCAAGTGTCACTTTTGAAGTCATTTATCTAACAGGTCTGGTCTATGAAAGCTCTGATTTGTAGATGAAAGCTGTAATGCACGTTTTGTGTAATAAAACAGAGTTAAACATAACAATAGAACTTTGATACATCACAACTTCAATCCGAATAGAAGATTAGCTACATGGTAAGATATTATTTGAAGCATTTCATATCACTAGCCCATTAAATTTGCATTTAATTTTAGAGCATGGTCGCTATACGACGTGTAATTAGCAAGGCATCAGTACGTAGGCATGTTCTAGTAAATGTTATGTGCCATCTCAGATCTCGATACTATTTCTCGGATCGATCTGGGTGCGATCAAGGCTTTAGGTATCGTAAATACCTTCATGTTACAGATCAACAATATTTATTCAAACTTAATCTTGTTTAATCGTCTTCCATTAAAATATTTATTGAAATTAAACTGAGGTTGTATCCATAAACGAGCAGCTTTAAAGTGAAGAAGCGTTATATTTTCGTTGTAATATAGAGTTATATTTTCCGATGTAAAATACAAGCGGTTCCTACGTGTATCAGTTACTGTGTAAACAACGCTGGTACATACAGTTTGTCATAATTGTATTCAAATATATTTTAGTAATTATAAATAATGTTGACAAGCGGCGCCATCATGTCAATTCACAGTATGTCATGGTCACTATACCATATTGCTAATTGCAAAACTCTACATAACATACACAAATATTCACATTTTATAACAGAAATTGGTCATCGGACTAATCCCTTTACAAATATCGATGAACACGTTATAGTTTTGGTAAATCGGTAAAAAAATAGTGGAAAATAGATAACCGTAGAATATTACTGAAAATCTTTGGTAAGTAAAATATTTTACCAGCGGCGATTTCACCGCTGAAGCAAAATAATTAACATGTGAAATTTTTTAACATGTCATGTTTACTCAGACATGCAAATAAACACATAATGATCGTCTAAAACCGTATTTGTAAAGTGCATTCCTCACTCGGACAGCTGAATGGAGGCTAGATGTATGTCTCAATAGCGAATTTAGTGCGAGGCTTAGTGCATTGTGTTTCCACGGGGGTGTTGCAAGCGAGCCGAGGCCGGCCGTCAGCTTTGCTCACGATAATTCGTGCCGTTTCTGCGCAAACTTTGCCGCCGTCTGACATCCCGAACACTTCGACCGCTCTAATAACATCCATTTTACTACATGTTTCGTAATTAATTTAGCCAAATTGAGCTATTTGTGTGAGAATTGTACTCTTTTAATTCTACAACTGGTATAGCCAATACAAGTTTAGTCTAACTAAGGATTCATAAAACTATTGAAATATAGCCTTATTAAACACTGTGGTTGGCTTAAGTTCTCTTAAAAATTTTACATAATTCCGTACGTTTATAAGAACATCCGCATTACTTATACGAGGTCTATTCATGATTGTGACGTCATAAAATGGTGTCATTGTTATTGATTGACATCGCTGCGATCTGTATTCAAGTATTCTTATTCCTCTCAGTATTACGGATGACAAATAGATAACAGTGGGTTTCCATTGTCGAAACTTTACTATAATTCAACAACAACTAATAATCAATGGAACACTAGTAATGACACTTTTATAACACGATTACGTAACAGATATAAATAGGATAAGAGTTTCAATATTCTATTGCTAAAAGTATTAGAATATGTGATTATTTTTTATTACTTATGGATTATATTTATTACTTTCGATGAAACATGCTTCTTACAATAATTATATGTAATATTTCTACGTAACTTGTGTGCATTTTATATCGATAATAAATGTATAGGACAGTTAAATGTAAACAATAAACAAATCAATTATCAATATGTGTCCATTATCGTAGGTGAGGCCCTCAAGTTCAATGCCTATTCAATATTACCGGTTTATTTACATTAAGTATTATTTGGTTGTACGACCTGTGGTGTAGTGTAGGACGCACTATCAAGGTACTATTAAAAATATTCGACTCTCATTAACTCTAATGTAGATATTGTTATCATACTGAAGACATTTTACAATATTAAAAAAGGTTTCGTAAAATTAATTCATAATTTTAGTTGCTCAACTTCCCTAATACGTTTAGCTCAAACTTACTTTAAAGTTATACATATTAAACCATATCTGAATGTAAATTTGGGTTAAAACTTACAAATGTACAATAAACAGAAGAGGCAAAGGCGCCGGTAGTTCAGACTGTATGTTAAACTCTTGCGATATAAAGATTGATTGCGACCTCTTGCAAAACTAGGCCTACACCTCGCGAGGATAAATTACTATAATCCGACAACTACCGCTAATAATCACGTGTAACTCATGTAAAATACGACGCTTGTTTATATATTTTCTATATTCAATTTATTAAAACAGATTATATTTATGTTGTGTGAATGACAAATGAATGGCGATATAAAAGACATCAACGCGTAAACGACGAGTTTTATCAAATGTAACATGTCTATTGCCGATGAATAAATATTTATTTAACTCTATGGTAAGAGCAAATATATCGTCTTCTAATGCGATTTCTTATTAAAGAAACAAACGTACAATATAATTAATTCTATGATTTTAAATACTTTAGAAAATTAAACACCCTAAAAACATTATATCTAAACGGTTTTCGTAAGCTAAACATATACCCGTATGTTAAGTAACATGTAACATAGATAAATAAGATTAACAACAGTAGTTACCGCAATTGATTTAATGAGAACAAAGAGCGAAAGTAAATGTATCGTAACAAGCATGTTTCGGAATAATTATTTATCATATATTTATTAAACTAGAACGGCCTTAAGATGTCATGCAACTGTTACTGATATGTAAAACAAAAATACTTTTATGATGTTGAAATAAAAAAAAATGAAGTTCACACAGACATAATTTTAACTTCAAGAGAATCGGCGATATTTTTACTTATTTTGTACTTAAACTTATACAAGTTTAAGTATAAAATGAACAACTGAACAAACGTGAGGTATACACCTCACGTCAGTAAGCTATTCTAATAAAAATATAAAGACATAACAAGACAAAATAATCACCAGTCTTAAAGAATTTTAATAGAATTGATGACTAATATTTTCAACCAGATATTTTCCGTATTTAACAAATTTTCCATTATTTGTTAACACATAAACATTGTCACGTGTACACGAGTAAAAAATAGCTTTTGTATACATCCGGTAATTATTAGATAAAAACACAATTATTATCACACATTCTCGCGAGTCTGTTCTCTGGGCTACTGAGAATCCGCAATAGCCTTGAACTGTTGCGCAAACTTGCCATTTGTCCATGCGGCTAATTCGGACACGCCAAATTGCTGTCAATTGGCTCGAGATGCGCTATTTTGTCTCGCTGAATTTTAAACATTCGTGTATAATAGAATTTACTATATAAACAAATCTGACGATTTAATAAAATTGATTGTAAAAATATATTACACCTATCTATGTAATTAAAATCCAAAAAGTTAATTTCTGATGATAATTTCTGTTCTAAAAGTCAGTTTATAACCTACTAGTTATTTTAAACTGGCCGACAAGGAAGTTCGAAAAACATTCATTCTCGTGACTTCCTCAATAATGGCAATACATTTCATTTCATGTTAATGATATTTCCCGCTGCGACTAATGTTAGTCATATCTACAGCCTGCAACAAAAGTAGCGACATCATTTCTCAACTCCGCATCACTT
>JAOCNA010000001.1:3212494-3224687 GCA_026546675.1 Papilio helenus
CTTGACTACGCAGGAAGTGATTTGTGTAACGCGCAGAATGATTAAAATAATTGTTCGCCAATTTAAAAATTGTTCATAGCTATCTGCATCATTAACAACAGGATGGCGGATGTTATACCTCCTTACAGCTGCAAGAATATTTGATGAATCCTTTTCATTGTTAAACTTTGCACAATGAACTCCTATCTGCAACGAAAATATAATTCGAAAACTAGTTATAGTACATTTAAATTAAAATTCTACCATTAATGTTAAGGTAAAATATTAAAGGGTATTTCAAAAAGTAACATACAACTAATTATAAAAGTATGCATTTTCCAGGTGAGCTGATCAGCCCACTGATTGATTGACTCATTAGCATTTTTTTCTCATTTAATCAATTGAGTATATGGATCATCTGCCTAATGGGAAATCCTTATGGGGGATCCCTATGGGTTGATCAATCAGTGGGCTGATGGGTCCAACGGGATGCACCCAAAAAATAATATCTAACCACAACAAGTCCACATTCAACATTATACAGCTTTTCCAAATGTGCCAAATCTGGTAGAACATGATAACAATTAATGCAGCAATATGTCCAAAAGTCCAGCACTACTACTTTGTCATTACAATGCTGTGACAGAGAAATAGGCTCTGATACATTAACCCATTCTAAATCTGAAATTAAAATAAAAAGATATTTTATTAACTTACGAATAAAAATTAAATTAAACAAATAACGAGTTAATGACATACCTTTTTTAAAATCCTCGACAGCTGTAACTATAGCCGAAACTTTTTTTATATGATTAGTAATCAAAATATCCCTGTCTGCTTCAGATTCTGCGGTGTTCAGGACTTCTGTTAAGTCCATACAAGATTGTGCCACGAAGTCTAACGTACTGGATTCCATGGTTCTTTAACAAGTGGGTCACAATTTCTATTTTCCCTTTTATAGTAAAATAGCGGCTTAAAAGTACAGATTTTTCGATACCACTTTTCGAAGTACTGCAATGTTAATACAATGAAAGTAAGCTTACTAACTAATATTATTAATACAAAGAAAATAAATGATCATTAAGATATTGATGATAATAATAGAAAAGCAGATGTTTTTCAAAAACACTCAAGAATGTTATCATTAACGTCTGACAACTGATAAATGACAAACGTCAACTGTCTTATTTTTTTCACATTGTTCCTACTGGATCTATTGAGTGCTTCTAAAATACCACTAAAAGCTACTTAAATAAGTTCTGCTTTTACCAAGCTCTAAGCAAGCAAGAACTTTCTTAGTTTTCATATTTAAAGTTGATAATACTTTTTAATATTGCACTCTGTTGGTGCAGATTCAGCATTAGCATTTGACAATGGAAATTGTGCAGCTATTATCTGTGGTGGAAATGGTGTTTGACAGTTTGACATGTTTACAAAACATAATTTGTAATATTTCTTGTTCTTTTTAATGCGCCGTGACTTGGTCTTTCAGTGAATCTCTACAAATAATAATTATACCTTAAGTTCTAGCCAGGAATTAGAAAAGTATGT
Source organism: Papilio helenus (assembly GCA_026546675.1). Lineage (NCBI taxonomy): Eukaryota > Metazoa > Arthropoda > Insecta > Lepidoptera > Papilionidae > Papilio > Papilio helenus. The sequence goes on from JAOCNA010000001.1 coordinate 3,214,025, forward strand.
TACACCATGGATGCGATGTTTGATATTTGCTATTTGTCATCTGAGGGTACAACTGTTGAGCCCGATGATATTCCTAAGACAAAGGAAAACGTTTGGGTTTTGGGAAAGAAATATAGCGCAATTCAAGGTGCTTAAATTAAATTTTTCAAGTTAATTTTCAATACGAAATAACTTTAACATTGGGTTATAACTAAATTTCAGATTTGGATCGTATAAGACGTGACATTAGTTCAATTATTTGGTGTACGTACAGAAAAGGGTTTGTTCCAATAGGAGATGAAGGGCTAACGTCGGATAAAGGTTGGGGCTGCATGTTGCGATGTGGGCAAATGGTTCTTGGTGTAGCACTGGTTAGAGTTCACTTGTGTGCTGACTGGGTTTGGAGTCCAGAAACTAGGTAAAATACTAGCACAAAGTACAAAATAAATATTACAATTGCAATAGAATAAGTTAACATGAGTAGGTTTCATCAATTTCTTCTTTAACATTACATTAATCATAAATATCAAGATTTCAAAATATTATATTAAATTTATCACAAATTGTATTTTTCTTATTTAATTTTTTCTTCAACCTTTACACAGAGACCCGACATACCTTAAGATTATTCAGAGATTTGAAGAGAGAAAGCAAGCACCATATTCTATTCATCAGGTTGCATTGATGGGAGCTAGTGAGGGTAAAGATGTTGGACAATGGTTTGGGCCAAATACAATAGCACAAGTTTTAAAGTAAGAATATTATGACTATTTAATATAATAATGGGTAATGAGTGCATTTTTTTGTATGTTGATTTAATTATATTTAAACTGACAATGTATTTTTTTCTAGAAAATTAGTGGTATATGATAAATGGAGTTCATTGGTGATACATGTGGCTTTAGATAATACTGTTGTAAAAGAGGATATACGTAAGTGAAACGAGTGTATTTCACATAGTGATCTATTTCCATACATATTTAAGATATTTTCTTGCTTTCAGTTCAACAATGTATTGTTACGAATGACAGAGGTGACTCGTCAAAGTCCTCAGAATGTATGGCAGTGTCAGATTGGATGCCACTGTTGTTAATTGTGCCTCTTAGATTAGGACTAAGTGAAATTAATCCAATTTATGTTGATGGGCTTAAGGTAAAGATTTCAATACATATATGCCCACTCAGATTCATACTATTTTTTTTTTAATAATTGATTAATAAAATAATACATATATTCTATTGTTGAGAAGTAAATTTATATTGAAGCAATTTTCTTTTACTAAAAATTTTTTGGTAAGCTACAAAATAATTGTTTTGTTTTGTCAGATTTGCTTCCAAACAGCGCAATCTGTTGGTGTTATAGGAGGAAAGCCGAATCAAGCTCTATATCTAGTTGGTTGTGTTGGTGATGAAGTTTTATATTTAGATCCTCATACAACACAACGATCAGGACTTGTTGAAGTATGTGACATATTATTTTTAAAAATTGCGTTCATAAAATATCTGTCACTAAAAAAAAATTACCTTCAAACTAATTCTAAATAATTCTAAATTATATATTTTTTCCAGAATAAGTTAACAGATGAACAAAAGGAGATGGATTGTTCTTATCACTGCAAATACGCATCTCGAATACCTATACTTGCAATGGATCCATCAGTAGCTGTTGTAAGTCATTACATTATATATTTTTACTATCTAAACAAATGCAATCTCTATCCAATATTTACTTTTAAAAGACGGTTGAGACATTTTTAAAGGACACTTTAATTACATATTTTATTATACATTTCTTTCAAGAAAAACTCTGAAAGAAATCTCATAGAAGCTATTCATCCAATTTTTAGTCAAGTTGTAAGTATTTAAGCAAATAAATGTGTCTGTACAAAAGAAAATGATCAAGTAGATTAGAAATTCATATAGAGTATTTGAACAACTAAATTACTCGCTACTTGACTAAATTACTAATCTAACGAGAATTAAACCATTATGATATCTCGTTCGTAGATTAGCTTGAAAGAATTTTCAGTTTGTTACATTTGTTGTTAATTTTAGTGTTTCCTTTGCCGCACGAGGAGTGACTTCGATGAGCTATGTGTTGTAATAGAGGAGAGTTTGATGCGCGAGTCGCAGCCGCTGTTCGAGCTGTGCGCGACGCGGCCGCCGCACTGGGGACCCTCCACTGCCGATATAGATCTACAGAACACTACATTGTTTACAGGTAAATTTACTGACTCCTACCGTGCAGAGTCAAAAATCAATTTATTAAGTAGCTTATGTGTTCTTCCATACTATGTTTTACATCTATGCCAAAGTTTATGAAGATCAGTTAATCCTTTTTAGATATTTTTAGTAAAAAAAATAAGTAATCTAAATGTTTGCTTCTATTATGATATTTGATTCGCTGTAGCACACCATGGACATTGAGATAAAAAATCTGAAGTGACCTATATGCTATTTAGTAATCTCTATATGTTCTAATTCGTTCTGGAATTAAGCGCTAAAAACATCCATACATTCATCCATCCATACTCTTGTATTTATATTAGTAATGTTTATTAATTCATCCAAACTTAGTTATAATATTAGTACGATTGATGTTGTATTTTCCATGTTTATTTCAGAGTTTGAAGACGTTGATAGACAATTCGATGATTCAGATGATGAATTTGAGATTATATGAAGTGATCTAATTCATTTTTATACATACATCACAATATGTTATTAAAAAAAGATATATTATTTTATATGTAATAGACTATATGGATTATATTTAAGCAAGTGGCAACAATATTGTACCTAGCTTTAAACATTTTTGTTTTAAAAAACATTTTATGATATTATTTTTATTTCTGTATATAAAATAAAATGCTTACTGCACTGATGTTTAGACTGATACATTGATAATTGGTAGTGCCTTTTATATGTATAAAAACATACCAAGAAAGTTGATTTCATACTGTCTATAGGTTTTCATTACCAATATGGTCTTATTTTTCGGTTCGAGTTGTCGAGGTATGTTTTTAGAATTATGACAACACTACGAGTTATATTTAAATAAAGTCATGCACATATTACCAATCTACCCGTAAATGAACTATTAAAGAAGCGACAAGAAACTAAATCTAATATTAATGGCAATGACATCAAATTATACTTTCATTTTATCAACTACTTGAGAACAAATCGAGCGACGTTTACTGTGTCATCACTCAAATTGAAGCCGCCACAGAGTAGAAAATGTAGAAAACTAATTTTATAAAGTTATTTTAAATTAGTTAATGTAACATGTAACGCTTGAAAACATGTCTAGCAACTGATAAACCTGTATATTCATTTAAAAGACACGGTATTAATATGAAAGACATTTACGATATTTTCTGTCGTTCATTCATTTCATTCGTTCCTTTTGATGTTTTAAGAATTTTATTCGTGAAACACGGTTATTACACTTCGCTAGCATCAAATGACTTGTTGTTTATTAAAATAAAATATGGTCTTCAAATAAGTCAAAATTTCGAATAGAAGTATATTTTATTAATTTTACTAAAATTACAAGAAATAAAAAAAAATGGTCCAACCTTGATACACCAAAGGAAGAGGACATAACCATTTATCCAAAAAAAGACTCAAACACCAGTTTTTATTAATTAAAAGCTGTATAAAATTTATGGAAAGATTTATTGACTTGATTACCTTTTAGACAGAAACGGCACATAGAAATATATTTTAACATTAAATATGAATTTAGTTGCCGTTTGACGGAACATTTGTTTAACGGACCGGATACATTTTAGAGAAGTTATTTTAAGAATAAATCAAAAAGTATATATAACTGTCCTACATACTACTATAAGATTACATCAAAAGGTTTATTCAATCCAAAAGTTTGTATCAAAATACAATTTTTGTACAGTTCTCAAATATCGCCCACTATTACAAACACATCCATAGTCTCAAGATCAGTAAAAGTAGTTAACAATTTAGTAGGCAGGGGTAGCGTACCACTGGCACGCGTGCCATAAATTGCACACGACAAAACATTTTAGGCACGTCGATAATCAACAAAATACTACGAAAAAAATACGAAGTAGGTGCACATAATAATCGCAGTCAAAATTATTCGATGGCACGTCTAAGACCGTATTAAACATTTCTTAAATAAAACTTTAACGCATAAATGTTCGCCACCCCTGCTCTGAGGTGTAAACCGCCATTCTTTGTTAAATAAGCCTCGCTATAAACAGGTTCCAGGTTTTAATACATTAAGCCGCGCATCGCTACAACACACATTACATATTAGAAAACACAGGAGTCGCCGGACGATGACTATCTAGGTTAAGTCTAATAGGGGAAGGAGGTAACATTAATATGGAGAACAACCGTCTCTTCCTAACCCGTAATATGACGTCTAATATATTCGAGCATTGTTGCAAGTAACGAACATTGAACATCATTAGAACCGCTTGCTTGGTTATCGTAAAAAAATTTGCACATTAACCATCTAAATTCTATAAATTGTCTACCATTTTGTATTTTACATATGGAGCTGTACTTACAATGACAATGGTCGCAAGAAAAAAATTACATAGATAAGATACAAGATGTAAATATTAAAAATTAATATTATACCAGCAATATCTTCTAATTGCGACATGCTAGTCTCATCTAGTAGAGGCGGCAGTTTCTTAGAGAAGAAATCCTTGAGCGCAGTCGCCACCGCGTTTACTGGGATGTCTAGTGCTTCTAGATCTATATTAGGGTCTGTAAAAAAGGAATTTTATTACATAACTTTTAGTTATCTAAACAACAATAAAACGTAAACTGACTTCTTTATAGAATGTCAGCATTAACAGCATATTTATGGATATTTCTTTTTCTTAGACTTGAGTAAATGGAAAAAATATGCTCTACGAGAAAGGCACAAAAACTAAAAAACCAGAAAAACAAGAGAGTGCGGATAAATAGACTTCATGATGTCTTTTAATGAACTTACCTTCATAAAACTTGGTAAACAGCATATCTACGTGCGCTCTGTTCCCAGGTACGCGGTACAAGCCTTCTGAGGCCAGGCCCTCCCGCTCTATAAACTCCACGCACTTCTCCACGAACAGCGGCACGCCGTGAGAGCCCTGCAACAATGTATGGAGAAAATATGACAAATGTATGGATGAAATAAAAGGTGTCACTATCGGAAATATCTGAATACAAGCTTATTTATGTATTTTGTTATATAGATATTTTTAATAAATATAATGAGTACAAGGAATTACATTTGTACTGGTTATTATATTTAGCGACTGACCGAACTTTCGCTTCTGTTTAATTATAAGCTTAATTAATACTAAATGTGACATCTTTCCTCTTTATAATATTAGTATAGATATAGATTATAAGTGCGAAAGTTTATATTGATGGATATTTGTTATAAGGTAAATCCGGACCAGCCTAAACGTATTTAGATTAAATTTGGCACAGATGTACAACATAGTCTGGAAGTCATTGAACACATTGGTTTTGTATTACAGCAAAGTATTACGCCTCACAAAAGTAATGCGGCAACGAAATAAAAGATCACCGAGTAAATTGGAATAAGTAAAATTACAGGCGTTATTTGTTGAGCGTGCGTTGATTGTAGAAAGAATTCGGATAAGTGGATATCGGAGAAATTCCCGCTTCAAATGAACGAAGCGCACCCAAAGCTTTGTTCCTCTCGGGTTATTCGGCTGCGGACTGCGACACGACATTCTGCCAGCAAGCAACAAGACATTCTAAGAATTTTCACTTTACAACAAACTCCTAACTTATTTTGTTGGATTCCTAAGTCAAAAGATTTACACATTAACAAAGGAAGAAATTTTTATTTACAAGATTAATGTCGGAAATGGCAATTTAAAATATCTTAAAATCATGTACTTATAACATCGTGAATCTATATTTTTATTAGGTTACTATGATTAGTCAAATAACATATGTAAAACAATAAAAAAAAACCTTTTATGAAAGAAGTTCATACTATTATAAATAACTAGCTGTTGCTCGCGACTTCGTCTGCGTGAAATTAAAAAATAATAAAAAAATATAGCCTTATGTTACTCGCAGATAAATTACCTTTCTAATGGTGAAATAATTTTTTAAATCGGCCCACTAGTTACGTGAATGGAATACATACAAAAATACAAATCTTTCCTCTTTATAATATTAGTATAGATATCTATTTACGGTCAAGAATTTCGACGAATCCAAAACATTCCGTCTAATGACACTGGACAAAGCTTTCCCAGTTAGGGGACTCTGTATTTGCAAAAACCAGGAAAATGGTAATAAAATAAATTTAGCAGTAATAAAGTGTTCCGGTCCAAATCAGTTAGCGGTCAAACGAGCGCGTTAGACGCAGATTTAGGGCTACCCTCCTACAGAAACCCGCCCCTACTACGAAATGACGTGAAATTAACGAATATTATTTTTCCAATATTTTAATGCGATACTCCTAGATTACTGTTTCCGCGTCTTTTGTTTCAATAATTACTTAAATAGAAAAAGACGAAAGATGCCTACTGCCAAAGATGTACCAATCGGATCAGGCCATTTTAAATATTACATGCCACTATTGTCTATTGCTCAGTTCCTTTTTTATAAGAGAAGGCAGACGAGCACCGACATCTGATGCGTTGCCGGCCTTTGAATTCTATATAGAATTGTAGTAAAAATAACATGATTTTTTGAATATCTCTCAATATCTCTTGATTGAAAACAAATAGTAAGAGATTGGAGGACATTATTACGCCCCGGGGCTCCATTGGATTATTCGTCAAGGCAACGGCCCCGTTAAATACAGTAAAAATACCATTGTTTGAGCTCAACCGGAATGCGAACCCCCTCCCTCACGAACCACTGATCCTGTGGACTAGACAGGGCCTTAAATCAGATTATTAATACTATTTTAACCTAATTAATGATGCAAAATCAATCATCACTCCGCCTTCCTGTCCTGATTGTTAATATGTTTGGCACCTGACAAAACACCCTTTTGTCTCACAAAACACATAATTTGGATAGATAGATTTTTTTAAAGAAAAGTCTACAATATGGAATACCGCCATCTGTTAACCAACGATGAAACTGTTAAACTTTCGTAGACACAATCATTTTAGCGTTTTTTTATTCTTTGGTAACCAGTACTGACATCTGAATGTAGATAGGCAACTAGACCTAGTATTTTGTGTCTAGTAGATCTTCGCCATGTTGCCGATGGCAATAATGCGCGCTTTACACTAAATCTTTACATATCATAGATTAAGAATGTTGAGAGAATGTTAATATATTTAAAAATATAGTAAAAGTTTTTAATGTTTAGATTTTAATATAGTTATAAAAATAGTTGAAAGGTTAATTAATTTTCTAGAGCTTTGTGCCTAGAATTCTTTTTATTTTCATAAATGGGAAAGCTTAAATGGATGGATGTATAGATGTTTGTTACTACGTATCTCTAGAATGAATCACGCTGAAAAGCACAGATATAGAACATAGTCTGAAATAACACTTATACTAATTAAGTTCAAATCCACTCGAAATTAGTCGGAGGCTTCTAGTTTTCAATATATCTGTCTAAAAACTCTAGCTCTAGGACTATAAGATAATTTTTGAACATTTTTACTCTAAATTTGTTTAATTATTGATATATATAAATGTCGTAAAAATATAGACAAATGTGTTTAGATAGTATTTTGTACACTAGCTAAAAGCTGCACTAATTTGTTGACTGTTAAATACAAAAAATGTACTTAATTTATAATCTAACCCCCTTATAGACGTTCAGCTCTGACAATTTTAACTAAAGAATCGAACTGTTCAAAACTTTTGAATAAATGTAAACTAATACCATTGATAAATTCTTTAATTATTGATAAAAACACACTATTTACATAAATTGATAGAATTGTATTTGTTACAAATAAAATGTTGTTACATCGCTCGCTTCACAATTTTCTCGAAATTCAAATTTCGTTCTTTTTTCTTTTTAATACAATTTTCGTCTATTGCTTTCTTAGCGGCCAGCATCATGTTAATTAGTGATTGGCCAACTGTGTTTAAACAAAAAATCTTATACTGGGTTTCTGTAGTTTCAATTTATTTTGTCATTCATTAGTGTTAGGTTGACCTATGTTTCAACGTAGTATAACTAAAGCTACGTAGTTCGGACGCATTTCATAAGTTTATCGAACCAAATACAATAATTAATGGTAAAACCGGCCATCAATTGAACTACTCAGTTATAGTTTAGCCTATACAGTTTTATATGAACAATTTGATTTATGTCTGTAGCAGGATTTATAGAGAATATTCTAGAAAATGCCACAATTATTGTTATAATGTAGTAACTTTATCTCACTTTACTGTAGAAATAAATCTAAATGTTGTACCACGAGCTTTGTTATGTATTGCAATAAATGTTGTCTACAAAAATGAAAATGTTTTTTATTCCTATTGTAAAAAACACCCTGTGATTCTATCCAAAGTAATAATGAAAAAAAAATCAAAAGTGACAAAGAATATAGTCTCTTTTCTGTCATATCCATACCCTTCCCGTTTATTATATAGCCTATGTGACTCAGTAATAATATAGCTTTCTAAAAGTATGGTTTTTTTAATTGGTTTAATAGTTTCGAAACCTTTACTGAAGATTATCCATACAATAAGAGCGGACGCACACTTGACTAAACTATCGCACAGCTGTTGTGAGATTGTCGATTGTTTCATAGCGTATTCAACTGTTTAGTTGCACAACTAAAAATCGAGTAGTGTGCGCTCCATATAAGGTCATAGGAATCAAAGCGAGACTAAACAGTCAAAGATTTGCGCCCGTTCTAAGGAAGCTAGTAAATTTTAATTTAATTTTGATTCTAAAATGGACATTACAAAGGTTACAATATCAGTTCCAGCTGGAATCTTTACTTCGTATTAGTTTATTAATTATATTTATCTGGATAAAAAATATTTTATTAATTTCCAGGAATGTGTCAACTCTATAGCATCTGATGACCACACCGGTATGGATTCATTTCACGAATGTCTACAAGAGTACGGAGAAGGTCTAGAAGTTGTACAAATTTGCTTAGAACCAGAGGAAGCGTCTATCAAAGATGACGAACTATCCGCTTTATGTGATCTTAGTTTCGATGAATGCAAAAAAGAACAAAAAACAGATCATATTAAACAAGACGAACTTAAAGATAAAGTAAACGGTATAATGGAACTCAAATCTTCAAAATCTGAAGAGTCTTTAGATGGTCCTGATGATGATATGACTATAACTGAAGACGACGTTTTAGTTTCCCCAAGAGAGTTGAATATAAGAAGTAAATCAGCTGATAGGAAAGAAGCTAATGGTAGTAGAAGCCTGTCGAAACAAAATAGCAAAGATTTATCAACATCCGATGAAATGGTATTCGCAGTAACTCCTACAGGTTTAGAAAGAATCAGTTTCGAAAAGTATTGGAAAGATTGCGGACAGAATAAGCAAGATGTTATACATAAAGTTAAAAGTGATGAAAGTTGGAAGGAATGTTTGAATTCACCGACAGATGAAGCGAGTAGTTTCTACGATGCGACAACGAGAGTATCCGTCCATGAGGAAAATAGTACTTTGTTATTCATCGATCATGAAATAGACGGTTACGAAACATGTCTCGACGATGACTCGTCGGGGAAGTGCGCCGAAAAAAACGGCTATAAAATCAACGGAGATGAGATCAAAGACTTTAGTAAACAAAACGAAGTTCATAGAAACAAAGACAACGAATCTGCCAAAACAAATACGGATCAGAGTATAGCCGATGTTGTTGAAGAAACCTCGTACACTCGGCCTTATGTTCAAGAACATATAATAAAACAAATGAAATCACTGCGAATCGAACCTCTAAATGTTAACATTAGCACGAAAAAGATAAGAAAAAAAAGCCCAACTAAACCGTCCAAAAATGAACGTCGATGCATCGAATATTACAACGACCAAGATGAATGTTTAAAGGAAATACGACAGAAAAAGTTAGAAGAAGAAAAGAGACATAAAGAAGAAAAGAAGAGGACGCCAAAGAATATAGAAAAGAAGATGTTAAAGAAAAAAGAACCTAGTGAGGAATCGACTGATTTGGAAAATAATTGCGTACCAGATTGTCATAAATGTTTCTTAGAGAATTATGCGTATGCTATAACGAAGGCGTATATAGCTGAGGCTGCTGGCTGCAAATTTTGTGAAGTGATAAGAGAAATGTTAGAACCACCAAAAAGAATTCCGGACAGAAGAATGTCAGCTCCTGCTAGCATAAGTTGGGAGAGTGGTTCAGAATCGGAAGAAGAGTGTCTATTAGCTGTTCCAGTTGTGAAAGATAGAAGGAAATCGGCTGGACCTTTGACAATAGTAACATCTTCGAGACGGCCCAGGTAAGATCATATATTACATCTCTTTGATTAATATGTTTCATTTCTTCTATTATTTGATATTTGATTACATTTTTTGGGATGATGTCCATGTAAATCAAATTTATAGGAGTCTCTTAGTCTGGGTTGACGTTATAGAGAGAGTATTCTTACTTAATTAGTATTCTGAGACGGTTAGAGGTTCAATCAGTCACTATAATTCATGTCCACAACCTTATGCTCCTCCCGTAGGGTCAGCGCAGCTT
>JAOCNA010000001.1:3265894-3278563 GCA_026546675.1 Papilio helenus
GAAGAACATATATGCTTCTCACTTTTGTATTTTTGTTCATTATGCGCGGACGGAGTCGCGGGTATAAGCTAGTATTGAATAAACTAGTAGGCCAAAAAGAGGATTGACAGGGGGCATATTGAATTAAAGTGTTGCACCGCATATGAAATACTTTTTATTTTATTCTTCTTGTTCACTTATTTACATTTTGAACACGTCGAACAACATTCACAACACCAAACGCCGAAAAATTCTAATGAGAACGAAAAATGATGTGACAGAAGGCGGTGGCATTTGGCATTGACGCAAGTTGAGATTGCCAGATTGAATTTTCGTAACTAAAATGTTGCCATTATACGTATTTTTACACTTGGCCAGTACAGTTGGTCAGTAGCGCTCTGTCTGACCATGAATTGACTGGCAGAGTATGAACGCTAACAGGCGCCAATGAGTGTCGCTTGCCGTCGCAACTGTCCAACTGTATTGGCCAAGTGTGAACCGAGCATTAATCCTTTTGCAAATAGATGGATTATAAAAGAAAAAATGTTATTCTTCTATATCTATTGTAGTTTACTTCAACGATGTAGAAAATCGTGTACTTATACAATAGCTGAAAACCTATGAATTATGAATAAAAAGTTAAAGTTATATTTTATATCTTTAAAAATATAGTGAATCCTCCCTTCATTATAGTCAAGTCTTCTTCGAAGGGCGTAAATATTATAATATCCTATATTATAGAGAAATCGAGCATACCGCGTTTTCAATTTAGGTGAAATCGTGATCAAGCGCTGGTTTATTTATGACAAAAAAAACTGACGTTCAACTAACTGGACTAAGTGCACCTCAACCAGCAAATCTTCAGAAAACTCCTTTCCTTTGTAGGTTTTTAAATAATTATTACTTTAGTAGTTTCTAGGGATTAAGTGTTAAAAGTACTAAAGATAACTTTTTACCGTTTTATGTTATTGTCATTTTTATAAAAGAGGTAATAAAACACGGTAGTAGTTTTCATTATGTAATTTTCAATACAGGTTCTTTTTAATACAGTTGTTGGTTTACGAATCTCACCTTTCGCTAAATATAATACACACAATATACTACAAACGTACATTAACAGTAAACATTAGTAAACAACCATTCTTATATAAAAATAGAAAAGGTGGGGAAATGTATTCACACTTTTGGACATTACAGTTGTCGTGTTAATTTTATTTCGAGCTCTGTAAAAATGAAATGAAAATTGTTATACTTTGTGGACAATATGTTATCAAATCATAATTTATTAGCGACACTAGTATGCTTTTGGTTATATTTTGATTTATGAAGGTTTAGGGTTAATAATGTGATTTTCGAATTTTCATACGTACATAATTTACCCTACGTTCTTACGGTAAAGGAAAACATCGAGATGCAACCTGACGGCGAAGAAATTCAAAGGTACATGTGAAGTCAACCAACACGAACTGGGCCAGCGTTTTTGACTAAGGCCTAGTCACCCTAACTTAGGGTAGGCTCCGAGCCCCTTGGTGGGGGCGTATAGTGAGCTGGTAGTGATGATGAGGGTAAAAAATTTCATAGAGAGCTGAAACACACTAAAAACGTATTTTTTGTTACCTATAATTTGTATTTGTACAGCTGTTATTTAAATAAACCATAAGTTGGATTTTTTTTTACTGCTATCCGATTAACATTTTTATAATTTATTTGCAGAAGTATACAGAACTACTTAAAGCAACATGTAAATAGGTATAACAATACATATTATAGTATATAAGGTTAAATATATTTTATATTAAGCAATCGTAACTATATACATTTAATATAAATAAATTATGATTGAGGTAGGTGTTCCATTGTTCTACCTCATCAGTCATTGTAGGTTGCAAATTTTGTACCTACTAGCTACGAGAACAAACACATAATTTTTTCCAATGATCACTGACGTGTTAAGTTTGTATAAATTGTACTTTTTCGTTTGATTCAAGTTAATCATACTTAAATATTGTATACTTATATTAAGACATCTATGAACAACGAATTTACACTTAGTTTAAATACAAGTAATAAGTAGGAAATAATTTCAGAGTTTTTTTAACAACGAATTTAAGTAAACCTTATTATTTCCTATTTACTTTTTTACATTTCGATTTAAGTTTAAAAATCAATTATACCTATCTTCTTTACATTTTGGTATGTTTTATGGCACAAAATATTTAGATACATTTTATCCGCACGAGTATATCATATTTGTGGATATTGAAAGGTAATAATTCGACGCGTTGGATATTACTTGCCTAGGGCGTAGAATATGAAGAAAAAAATATCACACTAATCAATTGAGTATTAATTAATTCCATAGAGTCCTTCTTCATGTTTGATAATCGTAACATCGTCGTAGAAATATGATCTAAAAGATTTGTCATGGCTGATTTACGGCGGGTTTTGAGATTGCGCACCATCCAGCGCCTGCGCCGAATGACGTAGAACATATTGAGAGCTTGACAGTATCGCCATCGGTCAAGTATATTCCTCATCATCGTCTTCGTCCTCGCTGAACTCAGATTCCGGATCGGGATCAGGGAGCGGCTGGAAATAGTTCACCGGTGGGTTACGCGCTGGTACCAAGTATCCGAGAGAATCTTGCGGAGGTGCTGGGGGTCGGGGTAAACGCATTTGAGTAGTCGCGCCTCCCGCTTCCGCCGCCGCTTTTAATTTGCTACAGATTTCGTCGAAGCCGATTCTATTGCGAGGATCTTCCTCCCAGCAGGCGCGCATCAGATCACAGGCAAATATAGGACAATCCTCCGGTGGAACTAGAACTATGCCATTCAAAATTAATTTGGTAGCCTCGTCATTGTTATGACCATAAAATGGTTGTTTACCACGACTGTAGATCTCCCAAAGCACGACCCCATAGGACCAGACGTCCGATTCGTGAGTAAAGCGAGCATAAACTATGCTCTCAGGGGACATCCATCTTACAGGCATAGGTCTTTCTCCTCCCATTTTGTAGTAATCGCAAGTGTATACATCCCGAGACATGCCGAAGTCGGCAATTTTAACGGCGAGATGAGCGCCGACCAAGCAGTTCCTGGCTGCGAGATCTCGATGTACGAACCGGCGGGCGGCGAGGTATTGCATGCCGAGCGCTACTTGCAAAGCGACGTGCAGCAAGCTCGGCTTGTCTAGCGTCGGGCCCGATCTCCCGCCTCCTCGCGAGCCGCGTAACACTCCTGCTAAGTCTCCCCATTCCATATATTCGAAGACCATCCAAGGACTCGCACTAATATCATCTGTAAATTAAATAATTAAAATCATATTATTCAACAATTTTATAAGTAGAAGCCAAAAGTAAAGTTTACAATAATAAAATTATCTGGATAAAATAAGTAATTTACCTCTGTATACAACTCCAACAAGACTTAAGATATTGGGATGTCGGAATGCGGACATTATGGACACTTCTCTCACGAAGTCCTCTTCAGCGCTACGCCCTGCGCTCTCTTTTAGCACTTTGATGGCTACGACTTGCTCTCCGCCGTTTGTTCTTAGAACTCCTGTAAGAATAAATCATGCAATAATTTTGTAATATTAATGAAAATAAGTTGATGTGGGATGAAACATTCTCTACTTCATGTTCATCGTTCTCATCGGGTATTACGTTTAAATTGTATTATGATAATAATACCGACCTTTGTGTACTTTGCCGAAGCATCCCTCCCCGACCTCTTCTAGGAAGGTCAACGCCTTGCGGTCGAGCAGCGGCACCTGGGGCTCGTTGTCGTCAGTCCGCCGCGGGCCCGGCGAGCCCGGAGCAGCGCCGCACACGCCGTACTGCGGGTTCGTTATATACCGTTCAGCAAGCAGTGGTTCCCCAGGTCTGATACGCTACAAACATAATCTCAGCTATTTTGGGGCGATTCACGAGAAATTTGATTAAAATAGCTGTAGAAAATAGTAGCATGTACCATTGTGTGTTTTAAAATAGTGGGTAAAGGAAGCTTGAAGGATTTCATGATCATTCTTGAATTATTATACGTATTTCAAAATTGACAAAATAGTTAATTAAGTTGTGTCTTAGGTTCATATTCAGTCGTATACAATGAAAAAAACATAAATAATCTGTACTTAAATGTCTATATTCTGTCATTATAGCTACTAATAAGGCTGCGTTCTTACCGGTTTTACTTTCCCGTCGACAGGGCACATGCGTCTTCTGAGATAGAGGAATATGGCGGTTGCTATCAGGAATACAAGAAGTGCTCCCCCGACAATCACTCCAATGAGTATATGCTCACTAGCGCCAATGTTGCCGCCCGGTTTCACAAACGATGTATCGCTCAGAGGAGACTCCGAGAACTCTTCGCTGCTCACCAGAGATTTTGGAGACTGTTGACAAAGTTTATTAATACTAAATAGAATTGAATTATCAACGTTACAAGTGACTGTAGCGTCTTATAAATTGCAGCGACGCCAAGTCTAAACAACATGTAGTAAATTGTTGAGGAAAATCTATAAATCATCGTAGGTTAAGTACTTATTTAAGAAAACATAAACACGTTTCATATTTATGACGTCATGAGTTCATCAAAATTTCATCAATTTTTTGCACGTCCCCCAATTTGCGGGACGTTGTCAATGTTATCACCCCGCACCTATTATGAATATTTATCAGTCGCTACGGAAAAGCACTGATTTCGTTTAACATTCTGACGCCAATGGATCTCAAAATCAATACACAGTGATAAAGTTAATCAAAACAGTGAGTTAAAATACGAATCATTCATAAAACCTTTAAAAATATGCGTACTTCTTTATTCAAGAGAAAAATTACGTTTAACAGCAAATGTTCCTTTTTTTCTTCTTGTCTGGGACCAAGCTATAATCATTTCATACGTCTACAAATGCTAAGAGTTTAATCTGTCTGATGGTTGTATCTAGGAATTGATTGTATGAGACTGTATTTCTTTTACCTGTGCAGGTGAAGGTTGTAGCGCATGTCTTCCATCTGTCGAGCTGTTCGCCGTCAGAGGTGGGATGATATTGTGTATTGCAATCGGACTCAATGGCACTGAAACAAAATACATAACAGATTACAAAGTTCTTTTAATAAAGACGGAATAGATAAATTTTTGTATCAATTATTTGTCATCTCGCGTCATTTGTTACATTGGTTTAATAACAATATTCAGTTGATAAAGAAGTAGAGTCTTTGTAACATCTTTTAAGTTTCAAATAAGAGTGGAGATACAACCAAAATAATCTGAATTGAAATTTGTTAATTATTTTAATCATCCTGTATGTCTAACACGGATATGAAATTTGTTATTCCACCGTGTAAATTGCCAAACACAAGGCCCCACCCTGCGTACAGCTGAGCAGTTAAAAGTATGCAAATGTTTTGTATTCGCAATCAATGTACGCAATTCGCAATAAATTGTTACCTTAACTGTTTATAAATAAAGAACTTGAAGCAAAACGCAGCCAAATGATAGTGAAATTACCATAAATAATAACTGCAGGCAACATTATTCATCCAGTCGATCATTTAACGATCGAAATATTGTTTGTTGTTTATGTTACTTGAAATCTTTACTGAGAATAGAGTATTACAAACTCATAACTTATAATTGAAAATGTGTTATACTTATAATAATACCCAACTATAATGAAAGCTCGAGCGGTTTGTATCAATGGCCATAGTAAAGCTTTTAATACTAACTAAAAGCGGGAAACAATACTAAAGTTCGTCATTGTATTGGACTCATTAATTTAAATATTAAATGAATTTCTGGTAATATCTGTTTTTAAGATACAACATCAAAGTAACATTAAGCTTTAAATAAAAAGATCGAAATTACTTCCAAAACACTTTGATTTACTAAATTTATAAGTACATATGAAAATGTTTTCTTTATGTTTGTGATTGAATAAGTGCATTTAAAAACAAGAAATTTATTTTACGAAGGACATAGCTCCTTCTTAGGAATTAATGAATGTTTCCTTCAGTGTCGTAGCCAGCCTATCATATAATTAAACCTATAATTGGAAAACCACAGAAATTGATTATATTTTTTTGGGACCATTTGGCGCCCCCTTAGAGCTGCGACCGGGGCAAGATGCCCCCCTTAGCCCCCCCCCCTCGCTACGCCACTGGTTTCCTTTATTGCGTGGAAAAATACAAGTTGGTTTTTTAATTACCGATGCTACGCGGGCACTTCAAGTCATCCTTGGCGGGTTCAGCGTTTGAAGTGCAGATGCAGTAGTGAACGGTGCTGTTG
The DNA here is from genome assembly GCA_026546675.1 of Papilio helenus. Taxonomy (NCBI): domain Eukaryota; kingdom Metazoa; phylum Arthropoda; class Insecta; order Lepidoptera; family Papilionidae; genus Papilio; species Papilio helenus. The sequence continues at coordinate 3,272,158 of JAOCNA010000001.1, forward strand.
AAGTGCATGCATGCCGCGTCCTCCGGGCACGAATTCAGATCGCAACCACCCTGGATGAATTTAACTGAAAACAAATGATTTAAAACTTTTTAATAACCATTTTAATATTTTTAAATTAATCATGCAAAGATTGAAGATTTGTATTCGCTAATTTATGAGACTTCATGAGCAGATACGATCTAATCTTTAATCAATGAATTTAATAACTTGATTTTGATTTGATCTTCAGGTTCGAAGTAAATTAAATTAAAATTTAAACGGATTTTCAATTGCAATCTCATCACCATGACATTTTACTTAATTTCGTTACATCCGTAATTAATTATTTCAACTTTGCTGGTACTTCCTATTTGTTTGATACAATTATGCTACAATTTCTCTATTAAATAATTAACATAACCTTAAAATACTATTAAATACTATTTTTCGAGATTAACTGCTGCATTTGGAGTCGTATGATTAGTTAAGCAAACTCTTATTAAGAAAATCCGTTGAGTGACCATTTAGCAGTCTGACCCATAGAAGAAAGATATTTCTTACTCGTAGAGTTTTGTTGCGACGCGGGCACCGTAGGCCGCGCTTCCTCTCTCGCCACCCTTGCGAGCTTTGCACCATTTTTCCGCTGCGGCTGCAACAAACAAATGATTGTTTACGACTTTACAAACAACAATTAATTTCCTTTTGCAATAAACAAAGTAATGTGAACGTTATTTATGAGTTGCGGTAATTATTCTAGACGTCGGATTAAAAAGGCACGCAGGCGTCTTCTCGTTGCCCGTCGTACATGCCAAATAGCTTTTAAACATCTGATTCCTGTCATTAATTACAATACATCATCATGTTAATTACAGTGCGCATGTTTTAAGTCTTATATATTTACATAGATCGAGTTACCTATATAAGATTCTTCGAGTTTGAACTTTACATAATACACAATGTTCTCGTAACTTCTGAATCAAAATAAACATCACAAAACCCATATTTTTTTACGGTATTTGAGTTCTTTCCACTTAAAGCAGTTGCGATGTTTCCAGATTTGCTGTTATTACGTGCAATTTAAGCTACTTATTAAAGGTCATTTGAAATTGTGAACTGTACATTTCTCTACAGTTTTGAGCTCTGTTTTTATTTTTTACTTCAAAAGTAAGCTTAAAAAATAGTTTGATAAACGATCTCGTTGGATACCTGATTGACGTATTGACTTCAATGGTTATATTTTAACGATACGAGTGTAGGCTATTGTTTGTTAATGCAGCTCTAGTCGTGTTCAGTTGCTAATTGAAATTTATGTGATATTTGCAAATCAATTGCAACATATAAATCATTAAATTTATTGCAGCCAAACTGATAATGGGGTTACTAGTCGTTCGTAACTAGAGGTATGTTTATATGTTATTAATTTATATGTTAATATTATTTCTATATAATTATTACTATGTTATATGACACTAATAAACTATGCAACATTATATCTGTGTATTTAAAAGTTGATAGCATTGCTGAATTATTGTTCTGAATATAGTTTACTTAGCTCAGTTAAAACCTTTTTGACAGTGACAGAGGTTCATTTTGATCGGCAGTTTTTTTATTATAATATTTTCTATTGTTTCTCAAAGAGAAGTACATCTCTAGGGTAAGCTAAACTGAACTAACTCGCATGTTAAAAAATGTGGTTTGACAGTTATGATCACTTATTCTGCTGCTACATTTTTAATACAAAACAACTTATCTCCTAGATAAACTAAAAGTCATAACCCATGTCAGAAACATTTGATAGTGACACCTCGAAATAAAAATAAACATAAGTTTCGCTGATAATGATTAAATTGATTTTAAAGTTTTTAATATTTGTTACGTAAAAATTTAAAAGAATATTTATAAATTAAAACGTTTTCCTCGAATATTTGACATTCAGTATATTACAATGTAAATAATAAAAGAAGTATTATAATACGTGGTGTTTGTTATCTGTGCAGCGTTTGAGATGTTCTGTTGAGTTATTTTGGACATGTTATCGGCGCGCGGCCGTTGCTTCGAGCAATATCATCTATCAAAATATACTAGTATTGTACTTTCATGAGGATTGGAGACGGTAATGTTATGTTCAATTTAAGCACCAATAAAGTCTACAATATCCTCCCTCAGTAATATTGCCATGTTTAGTAATGATTAATGGCATTAAAAAATCGTTTTCGTTGATTTTAATCTATTTAAAAAATAAAGTTGAAATCTGAAATAATATTCTTCAATACCAATCATGTTGGTACGTATGGCATGTTCCATGGAAAATGGAACGCAAATAGGATAATGTTTGTCCTGAAATCTCATTTCGTAGTTTGAACTCTGATTGTGTTAGTTACACGTGGCATCGAGCTGAATTAACTGCGCACTGATACGAAACTCTATACAAGTTTGTTTTATAACTTTTATGTGCAAATGATGGATACAATTCCGTTTGGTGTGTTTTGAAATTGTTTGGTTCTTGTATTTTTGAATGTTACTATGATTAAATATCGTAAATCTGTTTAGGTTAGGTTTAAGGTCATCCCAAACGATCATCATTATACGCATCAGTGTTTAGTGTGAGTAGAATGTTGTTCAGTTGTTATTCAATACTTAAGATAAACATTCATGTATAATAGTATCTTTATTTCAATTGAATATTCGTTGTTAGAAACTTAACAACCATAAAATTGGTATAAAGCGCTATTATGAATACGGCAACGTGAATTTACGATCGTTCAAAGGGCGTGTAACAAAATCCATATTCTTAGATTGCAGGGTGTGTTGCACAAGACAGCATTCATCTGACGGCTGGTTAACGAGTCGTTTCATTGTGGTGGCCGAGTGAAATGTGATCGAAGCCGGAACGACGACCACTCGACAGCGTTGCAACATGCTTAGTACTTCGTTTTGTGCTCATAGAATACTTATTATCATGCAATATTTTCGTACAATCATATCTATAATGATAATCAGAAGTCTGATTCAAATTGGTGTTACGACTCTGAATAATTTGTGACGAGATTTATTCTTGTCTAGCAAGTGAGATTATTCTATTGTTATGTATATTTTAACTATTAGATAGTACATGGCGTCAAAACTATTTTCTCATAGGATTAAATTTCCATGAGTTTCCGTAAAGAATCATTTTTTATGTTATCATTGTTTTGATGGTTGTTGTGTGTTATTGGACAGCTACATTGTCAACATGTTTTTGTACACGTACACTGGCAGTGGAAACTCAAAGTTCCGCAAACAACAAGCATACGCAAGAAGTTAACTACAAGTTTGCGTGTAATCGATCCTTCGTTAGATCGCAGTCACTGATCTATCAACGCTTTTCATTAATTAATCAACATTATTTATAGAGACATTTAAATAACATAAATTATTAGCCAACAAAATATTATTTATTTTTCGTATGATCCTCTCAACCGACGGGTTTTCCCAGTGGAAGCGGTTCAACTTTATCTCACAAGCGACTTCACGTGAAATACATTTTTAAACAGGAAAATATGAACAGTCTTTTGCTTGGAATTGTTAAAGATATTTTTTATTTTCCTTTATATTTGACTAAGTTTACTCGTATTTATCCATACATTTGTTATGTTAATAGTAGAAGTTTCTGTAACTAAACAGCGATAACGGTTATAATTTAATGTAAATGCGGCCAAAGGTATCAAGTTACGATACAATAGCCTTTCTACTGCACAACAGTGCTACATAGACGTAACGAAGTCTATGAATAAATTATCATCAAGCGTAGATATGAGAAAATGGCTGATTTTATTCTAACTTTTAATAAAATTAATTTACGCCATCTATACATATAATAAAATTGGAGTGTCTATTTGTAATATCAAAAGAAAAATTCCAGAATTAGGGAAGATGATGTATTTGTGTTCCTGATAACGAAAATCGCATTTAAATTTTTTTGTGTCTGTCTGTCTATCTATCCGCAAGCCACGTTGGTTCCGGGTAATCTCCGAAACGGCTAGGCCAATTTCGACCGGACTTACATAGACGGGCATATTATAGACTACTTTTTTATCTTAATATTACTTGGACGAAGTCGACGAACAGCTAGTATCTAATAAAATGATTATTGTTAATAAATATCACTTTAAGCTCGTGTGGAGAGCATTTTATTAAACGTAATATTGTGTAGGTGCTACATGACATTCTATTTTAATTTATTTATCATCTTCATTTGCATACGCGTGTTAACTATCGATTCATCAATAAAATGAAGATGTTTTGAAGTGCCTTAGAAATTTATCAGACTCGGTAAGAATTAAGGCAAAGAGTTAAAAATATTTTTCCGTGTTCGTGACAAAATTCGATCTCTAAAGTGATTCCGGCTTTAGAATGAAATGATAGGACACGTATTGCCCTCCACGATTAGTTTTAAAATTAAACTTTAATTTCTGTTTAGTTATATTGAATCAAAAAAGTATTGGTCGACAAAAGAAAGAGCATAATAGTTTGGCTATGGGTAGAAGTAATTTCTGTACTAGGAGTATTTAAGAGGCTATCGCACATTGCCCCACTCCTCCCCGGTGTCCGGTGGACGAGGATATCCTTAATGGTTAAACATTCTCTTAGTTTACATTTCATACGCTAAATATTAAGGTTCTGCCTTACTTGCCAAAATTGTCTTCACATCTAAGTACACTAATCACTACAAAGTCAATTGTAAACGTAAATAACAATACTTTGGGATTTGCTGTAAGATTAAGAAGTTCGGGGGCGGACCACACAAATGCTCGACAGTGCCAATAAACAATCTCGCCTTTTATCTCAATTGGGGTCAACACTGATTACGTTTTCCCGACTAAGTGACAGGATAACGGTCAATTTAAACAATTTATTCATTTTGTAAACGCTTCAATTCATATCGTTTCAACAGAAAACAATTCTTAAATATGGACTAGTTTTTGTGTTTCTTAACAGCAGTATGGAACTCAAGAAAAGGAGGTAAATAACAAGAAGTAAAGATATTTACATCTATCATGCGATGCTCCACTCAAACAAAACACTTACACTTACTTAGTATAATATTTATTATCTGTGCTAATTACCGACCAAGTTGATAACACTGTGGTAGTTGAGACAGAATGTTCGTCCTATTGGTTTTTTTCTTCATTACTTATTATTTAAAAAATTAAATCTTTTTTAAAGTTCCTCTAGTGATGCGTAAATCCGTAGAGTTATGTATTCAATGCATTTCATCGTTAATAAGATTTAAAGGCCACTAAATGCTGATCTTAGAACACTTTTATTTAAGCATTAATCTCTTGAATATCTAATAAAAGTAACGTATGCACCTATTTATAAATTTATACGTTCTCATAAATAATGTCACTGCAGTCGAGTGGGAAGATGGTCGGCATCAGATTGTGGAGATATCGAGTGAATCCCGGACTGCATATTGATGATAATTATGATATAATTTTAATAAATTTCTGTTCTCAATCATTCTTCGATGGGACTGAGACGAGGCAATAAATGCGTCTTATTATGGTTAGGGTGAATACGATGAGTTTGAGTTTCGGATGGGGGTTGCGCCCCATCTCACAAATGTGCAATTAATTTCACACGCAATGCATTTAGTTATCTGTTACTTTACGGTCGTATGAACTACATGAATGTGAAAGCAGCCGTTTTAATTATTTAGTAACACCTACGTGAGATTAAACTGATTGTCAAAGTGCGGTGCGACGCTCGGCGGGCGGCCCGCGGCTACCAAACAGAACAATATCTCGATTTCTGATCTATAAAGTTCACAATTCACCAGTGTTTGGTTTATGATTCGAATAGATATAATTATAACATTGACAGTGATGAATTGCAGCGAAAGCTGTGCGCTAGCGGTCAACGTGCGCGGGCGCAGGAAAGTCTGTAATTACGTCTAGTTATTGATTTGTACTTAGATTTGTAATTAATATTAACTTGAAAGATGTAGTTGGTATATCATTGCTAGTATTGGCAACTAATTCTATACATATAAAATGTTTTTTTCGTGTTTTTCAATACCATAAAAAGAAAGTCAATCGTAGTATTCACTGTGGCCAACATCGACTGTTTTAACGTAGATTTCTAAGTATACGAATATGAAATTAATAACAAGTTAATAAGATATAATTATGTTTGAGACTTCATTACCAGCAAGTCATACTCCAATGTGCTTAAACAATACCGTCGGGTTTTATTAAGCCAACGCTAGATTAATATTTGAACAATAAGATTTTCTCGGAATCTTCAATTGCGTATTGTTATAATTTTATCTTTAGGCACATCTTTCCATCAATCTTTCTGAGATAATGCGACGTCTTGACAGATTTTCGATAGAAATTCATGTAAATATTGAGCTTTTTGTTTTAATATTAATTTAGAGTTACAT
>JAOCNA010000001.1:3313664-3350727 GCA_026546675.1 Papilio helenus
ATAATGGTGTTAGTAACTTTTAATGTGAAATGGAGAAGATGAAAGGCAATGCTTCGATCTTAGATGCCAATGAACTAAACTTTTGTCTTTAACAAAAACTACACTAAGAAACATCAAGTTTTTTTAATAACCTCAAGCAATAGGACATTTTTAAATGACATGGTTACAAAATATCAGTCCCGAATAAGATCCTCATTTTGTTGAATAATAAAATGAAACTGTTATGTTTAGGAAATAGATCCATACATAAATATCATAGTAATTCTTAAAAATATTATAACTGTGAATTATTGCATGATTGGCCTAAAATGTAGGTTGCCACGGTATATGTTTGTTTTTTACTGCGCATATAATAACTGCAACAAAATGAACAGAAAAAAAGCCATTGATTTTAGGTAGATGGCTGGAGTGACATATCTTGTAAAACATTATTCAATTTCAGATTTAAGCTAAATTGAATGGTAACATTTACTCTGTAAAAATGAAATAAATAACACATTGCTTGGTCCATTCAAATATAAGTTACAAGGTGTTAAAAAGGAAATATGACAAATATTTGGTATCATCATCTCTCCTACCTTATCCTACTCCCGTATGGTTGGCGCACCTTTGGTTTTGTCAGTCAAATAACACTCATCCATCATTTCAGTCACCATTCCCTTCTTGGGCAACCTCTACCGGAGTACCACTCCACACTCATAAGTAAAGTTCTCCTTGTAACATGTGATTCATCCTTTCTCATAACATGCCCATACCATACTAACCTTTTACTCCTTAAAGATTTGATATGTTTTGTTTTGACAAAGGCGAAAATGCAAGCCAGGTGGCTGAAATTGGGAATAGCAGTTACGGTCCTAATACCGTTATAACTAATTACATTCAAGTTTAGTCTCGTTGGTTCTGTTACGGATTTGATGTAAAAGGTGCATCTTACTTATGCAAGATCCTCATTAATAATATTGATAGAATCAAAGTTTTATTTGATTATGGTTATACGTTTTTGATTACTTGATTAAACACAAATATATCAAAAGAAGTCGGCTGAACTAAGAAATTGTAAATTTCTTTTTCCGCAACCTATTGGTTTGTTTTAAATTCTATGTAAATAGATGAAGTTGCCAGTGTTATGTTCATTGCTGAATACATTGTGTTTTGTTTTTTATGGTAACTAATTAGCTTTTCTTGCTAAACCAAAATTATGAGTTCTTTAAATACATACCAGATTCACAAGAAAAAGCCAACTTTAGCCTATGCCCATTCATCTAGGCTAGTCTTTGGCTTAATCCGACATCTGCAAGTGCGCACTGTACTAGTACAATTGGGAAAATGTACTAGTACACACTATTAGTACCTTTAGTACATCAGATTTGTGAGAACACAATAACATGAATAGAATGTAACTTGTTATTTACGGTCTTACGCGTGTTTTAAGTTTAAATGTGAGTTTATGGATTACTTGACGCCAAATTTTAAGCAAGGTCAAACATGTTATTAATTAAAAATAAATTTAAGTTATAAATATTTTTATCCACCTTTGATTTTCATTTCATTACTGGAGGTGGATGCTTCAACCTGGCAAATCTTATTTTTTTTATTATTAGGCTAAAATAAGTAGTTTTAAAAATAATAGAATTTGTGATAGCAAAAGTTTGTTTACACACTTTTAGCATACATGTTTGATTTTCCTTCATACTTTAACAAAGCGGTATGTTTTAAATAAATTACCAGTCTTAAACTACAGTATGAGAAATAAATCACTTTTAGGGAAATTTATAAACAGTCATATTCTCATGCGCAGCACTCGGTCACTTGCGCGAAGCGAAACATTCGTAACGCAACATCACATAAAATAATGTTCGAATCTATGCCACTCTATATTAACCTTTATTGCAAACTTTTTTGGTTTAAAATTCCAAACCGAACGCACCGTACATATCTGTCCCTTTTACTCTCACATTTTTTACTTATTAGTACGTCGCAAGTAACAACGAAGAGGCGAAACGAACGAATGTGTCATAGACACCGATACCGTGTAGTACCAGTCTTGGGCTTAATCGGACCTCTGCAAGTTCGCACCGTACTAGTACACAGTATTAGTACACTTAGTACTTCAGCTTTGTGTGAACACGAATAGAACATAACGAAGGCTTCCGCGTGTTTTAATTTTAAATTTGCGTTTTTTTTATATAAATTACCACTACTAAACTAGATACAGAAATAAATTACTTGTAGACAAATTTAAAAAAACAATAACATTCTCATGCGCAGCACTCGATCACTTTCGTGAAGGAAAACATTCGTAACGCAACGTCACATAAAGTAATATTCGAATATATGCCATGTTATATTAACCTTTACTGCAAAAAGTTTTGGTCTAAAAATCCAAATCGAAAGCACCGTACATCTCTGTCCCTTTTACTCTCATATTGTTTACTTATTAGTACTTTAGTACGTCGCACGCAACAACGAAAAGGCGAAACTTGTCATAGACACCTATACCGTAGTACTGTACTAAAAGTGCCAAATGTCCGATAAACACCAGCCGTTCGGTAACGTTACTTTCAGTACAGTACCGAGTAAAGTTACTTTTTAGTACATCGTACGTGTACTACACAAGACTACGTAGTACTATACTAAAAGTGCCAAATGTCCGATTAACAGAAGCCGTTCGGTAACGTTACTCTTAGTACAGTGCCGAGTAACATTACTCATTAGTACGTCGTACGTGTATTACCCAAGACTAATCTAGCCACTTTTGCTACATAAATTTATGGGATTATAGGATCTTCCAGTAAAAAATAATGTTTTTTAGTGTTTAATGACTCTTTATTCTTGCAAAATGAAATCTGACAGGATTATGATTATTTAGATTTTTTATATTAGGTTAATACTTTACTTCGGCATTGCAATGTTTGCTGAGTTTAGATTTTGAATAAAAAAAGATAGTCTTACTGCTGCATTTAGTCATTAAAGGGTCCCTTAAAGAGTCACTAAATGCAGATTTTTCATACTAACTCTATACGAGGGGACTCACGACTCTGAGTGGGGCAACGGGTAATCGAAATTACTTTTATGCATTTAAGTGTCAATTAATATATCCGCCCCCATAATTGTTGAACTTAATTAAGTAATTTACTTCAACAATTGTAGTTAATGTCTACAGGAAAACCACTATTAAGTTGCATGTCAGTGGCTTTACTGAAAATATTACTTGTCTATTATAATGGAAATCCCGCGTTTTTCTACGTAATAATCCGACTTGTAAATAAATTTATAAACACCAGATATGTTATTTCTTTTGGTGCCAAATTATCTATACTAATATTATAAAGAGGGAAGATTTGTATTTTTGGATTTCTGTATGTATTGAAACAGCTCAAAAGGCCGATTTCAAAAATTCTTTCACTATTAAAAAGCCACGTTTTTACTGAGTAACATAGGCTAGGTTTTTTATTTTTTTATTTCTCGCTGACAAAGTCGCAAGTAATAACACTATTTAATTGTGGTCTATAAAATCGAAGACTTTTTGAATCAATTAAAGGTAGTTTTCGCTGCATCGGCGGTCTCTCCAGACTTGTACTTAAAATATATTGTCATTTAAAAAAACTGTTAATGTTATTATACAATCGTCTAGGCAGTTAAAAGCCATATTAATTCTGGCGATGATTCGAACGAACGACTAAATGAAAAACACAAGTTTTGGGATTTTGTATTCTACGTGTTGTTTAGCCACCGAGTGTCACTAGCTAATCGACATGTTATACGATATCCAGTTCCCGGATATTAATCAATAACACCGACTCTTATTACGACCGGACGTTTTGTTGCCATCTCTTACTACTTTCTTAATAAATTGCTCAAACCACATCTAACCAACCATATCGTTTAAATTTCTTCCAAAAATATTATAACGTCATTTATAAAAAAAACTATAATAATTAATTTGATAGTTTTATAATCGAAAAAATGTTTTGGTAACTATCTATTATAACCATTTTTAGACAATCATTTCTTAATGCAAAAACAATGTTTGTATAGCTTTGTTTGTTTTAATTGTTTATTCAGTTGTCCCACAACAAGCGTAAAGTTATTTCTTGTAGAATAGGGATTCTGTAACATCAACGTGCGCGTTATATCATTGAAGGAGTAGAAATGGAAATGAATTGCCGCAGCGATTCTATGATTATTAAAATAATATCGCGTAGCAATGAAAATAGTCAAGTTTTCAACCCTAGCTGTGATTCAAATTGCAATACACCTAGTTGGTGCTGGTATTTTCTAATTGTCAATACTTATGTGTTAATTGTTTATCTTTAGTGATATAAACTCTCTTTCCCCAGGAAGTAATGTGAATTACACATTAGATGAGAGCTTGGTTACTTTTATTAGTGAACCAAAGATAGTATTATTGGAACATGAGCGTTATCGACGTGACGCTTCAGTCCCGACGACGGCGGTGACGGAATCTTCCACGACAGCCGCGGTCCCTGTGTCAAATGGATCCTCCAAGCCAACTCAAACAACTCCCACTGATGACACCAATAGGACAATAAACAACACTACCAGTAAGTATTCACCATTTATCAAATGTCAAGTCACAGAAGAAACACTTTTCGTTTTTAGCTTTATTAGTTTAAATATTGAACACGGGCATTGAAGTGAAATGGGATATTGAATAAGGTCATTTTAAGTGTAGGTACCTCGAGAATTTTTGAAGATTTGTCTTAAAATAATTTGACTCATTAGTTTAAGCACTTTATACGTGGCGTACAAAGTCATTATAGTAAATTTTGGCGGCTACATTTTATATTTTGCTCTATAAGTTTAATTAAATTTGATGAATTATCCATACTACGTTAAAAATAGTTTCCAAATTCATTGCTAGATTTAGAAACTGTTAGCGGATAAATATGACGAGTATCTTTAATTTATGCTATGTATGTAAATACCTGTTATAATAATAGTTTGAACATGGAATCGTGCTAAAGGCATCGCTTTGTGACATGTTTGAATAATATTGGATTTATTTTGGCCGTCACTATATGTCAATTATTGATGAACCTTCAACAGTTTAAATATGATAAAGAAGCCCTTCTGTGTTTTATTATTAATGGATACAATAAAAGATATAAAACATTACTGTAGACACAAGAACTATATTCTTGTTTTACGCATTCAAGTAAAACCGGTATTGGTAGTGCTACGATTTTTGCGCGTTCTTACAATATGTTCACTCATTATGTACTTGGTATTTGTCTTTAGTTATTGTTTAATTTTTCCATAATTTACGCGCGATGTGCCATACGGTAGCCGATGATCTAAGTATGAATTATTTGCCAAAGGGAAATTACACAGGTGTTTACACGTGACGTAATTCGCTTTTTTGTTATTCGTCATACAGGTACTGTGTTCGAATGAACCAATATCTCGATTACTATTTTTAGATGACGCATTTTCGTTCAGTCTGGTCTGAAGTGTGAAATGGATTTCTACCTTATTCTCAAAATATTTGTTTTTCCATCGGCATTTCACAATAAAGTGTTGCAATGTTTTATATTATTGAGAACCAACACATAATATAGAACTCTAGAAGATTTTGCACGCAGACAACTTGAAATATAGAAATAAAACGTTCTATTTAAGTTTTTATGTGCTTTAAAGTATACATTCAGATTTATGAATTCGATGTACGAAATTTCGAAATTGAAGGTAAAAATCTGTAAGACATCAAAACCTTGGCAAGAAAATATCGAGTGTGTTTATTGAAGTATTTTTGTCTCATTGTGTTTATGCCCACAGTCATTCTTCGCTCTTAATGAGTTGATACGAGATAAATGCGTCGTCTTTGTGTGCCACTGTTATTACTTTAAGATTATATATTTACATACGTGTCTTATTTGCCGGTGTAGAGCGGTGCGGCATCGAACCGTAGTGTCTTTATTACGTCTTACTGCTATAAAACAAACATAGTCTCAAGGTCTAACATTATTTGGGCCATATATTTAAACAATTTTACTCTGATATTATGATAAACTTAAATATAAATATGATATTGTAAGTTACTTATTATGTCACGTGTGTTTACTCACGTTTTGTGTAGTCCGATAATACTAAGATCCCGAAAGACGTTTTTAAAATATACGACTACGTGACCACTCGTCGGAAAGGCTTTGTAATTAATTATTCACTGTTATTGTTTTGCGAAAATTTAACTATTTTTCATTGGTTCATTTCCTTTCTTAATATATTAAACGGGGCATTCATTTTTAAAGGAATAAATGCATTTTAAGGCCCTGTTAATGTGCTAATTAATAAATGTGTATGTATTTATTTTCTTGTTCCCAGTTTATTGGGTTATCTACACTGCCTCAAAATGTATCTCCTTATTTCACTACTATGAAACGTAGACAGTAAAATTCTCCACAGGATTCTAAATTCTGAATGACGATGAAAGTCGACTGAATAACATGTTCAGTGATAATTTTACTTTAATGCAAACACTTTGAAGGCAATGTCACAATTTTTTACCAATTTAAACTTAATAAAGGATAACCAAATATTTATTTTATCAATACAAAAATATTGAATATGCTCGCGTAGTTTTAGCATTAGTCTGCTTTCATGTGCGAATACACGCCTCGCTTATTATTTAAACCTTAACTATTGTTTTATTATATATTTCTTCACTAACATTATCGCATTGCGACTTTTTTTGCGATAATATAATGCCTGTGCGAAATTTCTCTGTTGCTATTGCTTTTTTTTTGGCGTTCAGTATATTTGGTCGTCATCGAGAACATCACTAGAAAATATCATCGCTATCGTCTATATTGTAAATACCGTTTATAATTAGGTGATTAGGACAACGTCTTCTAAACTAGGATACAACACCCATCCGTTTTGCGTTAAATACAATATCAGCATAATGCAAAAAAAGAAACATCTTAAACAATGACCTCAATTCGTATTTTACAATTGTCGTATGTGTACTTTGCACCCAATGTCGAGACGACAACATACGTATAAGCTGGCTCTGACACTTGCTGACGATAACCTGTTAAGAATAACAACGAGATAACATTTATAATTGAGTCATACAGATCAAAATATCGTCTTGTTCATTGTGTTTTCATGTTATTGTTTAACTGCACTCTAAAACCATAGAACCAATGTTGTCGAATTGATATCGTGATCATGACAATTATCGCACCTGGTAATCCGTATTTCAATATTTTTAATAAAATTTAAAGAAAGCTATGTTCTTAGTGGCCTGTTCAAATCTAGGAAAACTAAATTTATTATAGCGCTACTTTAACCTTATTACATGCCACCTTTATAGAAAAATGAAATGCAATGAAGTATCAATTCTAAGTTCCATCGTATAGATCAGATTCTAGATATTTTTCTGTTCTTTAACAATTCACTTATGCTCTAATACTTACTGCTCCTAGCTATTTCATGGTTGTGTAAATGTGGCAGTATCAGTTGATTAATGATCACTTTAACCTTATCAAATTAACACTAAGGCACTCCTTAGTGAACAGCAGAGACCTTGTTCAATGTTCCATTGTTTTTAGAGGTTGCGAATTGTAAACTTAAATAATGCGTTCTGTCAAACTTCCGTTGCTGATATAACTGCATACTTTGTAATGTATCATTTAGGCGTATATTCTTATTTATCTGTATTTCAGAGCCCTCTACCCCACCGGAAGCTACGGTCACGAGGATCCCGTTGTTGGGAGTCAATGGCAGTGGGATATTGCGCGTTAACCGCACTGAGAACATGCCTAAAGTTAGTGAGCCGCTTCTGCCCGACGATAGTAAGTATATTACTTTTAATTTTATTTAATTCCAAAAAGTATGTAAAACACGGTTGATAGGACGAAAAGTGTTAATGTCAAAAGTTTATATTTAGCTTTCGCCCGCGACTCCGTTCGCGTTAAAAAAAAACAAAAGTGAGTAGCTTATGTGTTCTTCCAGACTATCTTCTACATCTATTCCTAATTTCATCGAAATCCTTTTAGACGTTTAGTCTACAAACTCTAACAAATATCCATCCATCCATCTAAACTTTCGCATTTATAATATTAGTATGAAGTATGATTAGTATGATGGTGTAGTATGTAAAATATATTGTGAGAGTATATATTTAGGTAAATTTAATCATACGCTTAATGGTTTGCTAATTATGTGTCGGAGTGACAAGCGACTTCCAGAAGTCATTTCCAAAGGTAAATCATATATACGGTCATTGTTATCTTCCATTGTGATCTATGTTGGGGATAATGAAATAATAATAGCGTAATCACTAACACAGTCCTTCAATCTTTAGTGGTAACTGCACAACACTAACTGTATTCCAAAGATTAAACAATACTTTGTACGTGCGCATAACCACAGCGCATCCCTCGGCCATCAAATGACAACTGCAGTCATTTATTTAATCACTGCCATGACATCTGTCAATTCATTCGGGGGTCCACTCAAAAACTTATTACAATTCCAAATCAAAATTTCACATGTTGACAGCACTCAAAAAATAATTTTTGATAGCAAATTTAAAGTTGATGGAACTTTAATAATTATTTCATTAAAATATTAACAATCATTCCCCGTTGCAATAAAATGTTTGTCATGTTTATGGAGTATAAAGCATTAATTTTCTTAAGTAAAGCTGAATACATGCCTCATTATTTAAATCTGTGTATTCAAGAGCATGAAATAAAATTATGTTATCATATGATATGGTTTTTACAGTAAAAAGGCGTGACGTATTTCAAATACCACTTAATTAGAGTAATGTACTATGAGTCGTTAAGCTAAATAAACTGCGGTCATTAGTAAATCTTAAGTATTTTCGCGTTAACTTAATTTGTAATAGTAATTTAGGACATAGACCAAGAAGGATCGTACATTTTACCTTCTTAATACTTAACTCTCAATATAAATTTATCAAATATAAATTATACTTCTGTACAAATATTACAAATGTGAAAGTATTGATACAATCCGGAACAAATAATTGTTCCGGATTTAACCATTCACGAACCAATTTTATGCTAAACCAATTTAATTTTACAAGTTCGTCTACAAAAGATCTTAATAACCAACGGCATTATATTTCATATAAACATAGTTATCGTTTATTACAAACGTTAGTTATCTGTCTGTTGGCAAGCAAAGGGACAAAGTCTTACAGACAAATAAGTGCATCCTCTTTTAAAATGTATGTTAGGGCTAAGTGATAAAATTGAATGTTTGCTTGACATTAATTGACTGGTTCCTCGGTTGCTGCCTATCTTCGTAAATGTTTCTTGCACTTATTTATTCATTTTGTCATTTGATCACTTGACTTGACATCTCCTTTTATCCTTAATGTTTGGTGGATGAGGAAAAATGTATGTGTCACTTACTAACGTACATTTATTTAATACATAGAACAGTTACTTACACTTGCCAGATTAAAAATAAATATAACATCATTACGGCACTCTGAAGTACCAAGTAGTGCCTCAATCTCAATTACTAGTTTTTATACATACTGTACATACTTATGTCGTTTCTTTACAGATATCTCTGATGTCTTCAAAGAAACTCCTGAAACGATTAAAGCAGAACATAATCTCACCAGTTTGGTTTATGTAAGTACAGATTTTGTCTTTAAATATATGATAATTACATGCACTGACATGTAATGTATCTTTTTAAACGCACACACAAATACATATATGTCGGTGTAATAATTATCCAGCCAATACGGAGTATTGTGTATTAAGAACTTTGATGTTTAAACTATAATTGCTTCTGAGAGTCACTTTGCCATCATCGTTTCGGTGTGTAATCGTTTATTATTTTTGTACGCAGGACAATCACATGTTCTACAATAGCACATTCATCGGCAATGTGTCCTATGTGAAGGAATATTGGGCAAATATCACTGAGCGTAAACCAGAAATACACGAAGTCCTCAGTAACTCGCATCGTCGTGCTACGGTAAAGTTCCTATCTATCCATTTCAGTCTAATACTCCCCTGTTTAATGTTCCTATAATAATAGATCTTCAACCTTGACTAGATTAGTCCACTTTATACAAGGTCTGCCTATGTTGTAATGATCTGTGTGTGACCAAGATTTTTGGTACCATCTGCTATCCGTTCTGCGAAGAATATGTTTGCTGTAAACTTAATTAAAGTGACAGTTTAAATAGTAAAATAATTAGCATTTCTGATTAAATGAAACCCAAGATGAAATCATTTCATTGCAGCAATAGAAATTAAAAAACTCCTAAGACATTAGTAAATAAAAACTTTATATGCCTGAAATAAATGAGATACAGTTATAGGACATAAACGAAATATGCTTTTTGTTACATCGTCAATTGATAATTCTTTTTCAGACGTTGAAATTGAGTTTTGATTTTCCATTCTACGGTCAAGATATACGGAATATAACTGTTGCTACTGGTGGGTTTATATACACAGGCGAGCATGTACATAACTGGCTTGCTGCCACACAGTACATTGCCCCATTGATGGCTAACTTCGACACCACACTCACTAATGATAGTATGGTCAAAATGTATGACGACGGTGAGTTTAATTTGCAATATTTATCTATTTAGACACCCCTTAGAGTAGGCTCGCCTCTTAATGGGCACATATAGTGACCAGGTGATGATATATATAATTAAATGCAGTGTCTGTATTTAATATTGATTATGATAGAGAAATTAAACAAAAGTACCATATTTTACTCATCAATACATAAACTCTACTCTTCATAAACAGTCCTGTCCAAATAAATTAATTCATTCCGGAGATTATTCCTAATAAAATGTTAATTTGAGGACAGATGGACAGATAAAATTTGAAAACATTTGTTATCAACTCAAATACATTAGGTGTAGTGTACAAAATAATTGTGTTGTTTTAGGAACCAAGTTTACCGTGATCTGGGAGAATGTAACTCTGCAAGAAGATGCAACAAAAACATTCACATTCGCAGCCACTCTGAACAAGAATGGAGATATTGTGTTCACATACAAAGACATACCAATACCTGTTCAGCAAATCAACGATAAGGAACATCCAGTTAAAGTTGGCATCAGCGATGCATATTTAAAAGATAAATACTTATTCAGTAAGTTATATTTCCTTTAATAGAAATTTATACACAAATATTCCATTTATAAAGTACTAGCTTTGGCCCGCGACTCCGTCCGCGGAGAATTAATTAAAAACAAAAGTAGCCTATGTGTTCTTCCAGACTATCCTCTACATCTATGCCAAATTTCGTCAGGATCCGTTTAACTGTTTAGGCTACAAACTCTAACAAACATCCATCCATCCATCTAAACTTCCGCATTTATAATATTAGTAAGATTAGTAAGATCTGCCATAAAAATACCACGATTTTTTTTAGTCTATTTGAATGTAAACATTTTTGCCAATGAAAATATATGCACAAGTGTTGTGTTAATGGCCTACATGAAAACAACAATAACAACTTATTCATTATAAATTAAAACATTCTTATTTACGTTATATACTTGTATATAATGTCTTCTGTTATCTTATTAATAAGACCCTTCTCTGAGTTGCAATGTAAACAGTGGCAAAGGTTATCACCAGTAATGTTTCCATTTAGATAAGTGTTTTTATTTGTTTTTGCTGCATTTTTCTGTTTAATGTATTCAATTTAATCCAATTAATCATGGTTCAGGATAATAGACATAAACTATTCTTGGTTTATTTATTTTTTTACTCATTTTGTATGAATTCTCACCCGTAACATTGCTTGCCCACATACATCACGTTTTTTCTCTTTACTGAACTCCCCAATTCTTAATGTATAAGGTAATCTGTATATTAAATACGCTTGGTAATCTATACTAATATTTTAAAGAGGAAAGATTTTTGTATGCATTGAAATAACTGAAAAACTACACCATTAAAAAGGTATGTTATCAGTGAATAACATAGGCTACATTTTTATATTAGCCAATTAAAAAAACCCTTGTATTAGTGTTTAACAGTTTCCTTTCCTATCAACAGGTGTAAGACATAAAACAATCTACGAGTATCATCGCGTCTCTTTCAAGAACCATGAGATTTCAAACAACACAATATTGAAATTGACAGCTCTGCCGACCTGTATACAGTACAACACTTGCGAGAGTTGCGCCAACCATAATACCGGCTTCCAGGTGAATAAATACTTTAAACATAACTACTAGAATCATCATCATCATCCTCATCCTACTCCCATAGTAGCGCAACAGGTTTTTGTCCTCCAACTCTATCATACGTCATCTCAGTCATCACTCCCTTCTTCATCATGTCGCCTTTCACACAATCCATCGATTTTTAATAATATTTTCTTCTCAAAAACTTGTTGGCTTTCGTTCAATGTAGAAAAAACTGTCTTAAATTATAGTGACCAAATGTTTATATAATTATTCTTTTTCAGTGTTTATGGTGTGAACAGATTCGTAAATGTTCAAGCGGCACCGACAGGAATAAACAAGATTGGATAGTTAGAAGTAAGTTGAAATAATTTAAATTCATTATTTTAAGAGGACAAAATTAACGATATATGTTATGCGAGCAACATGCAAAAGGCATTAAATCATCCTCTAAATTAATCTGCTATTAGCATGTCAAAATTGTAGGGCTTTTTATAATAAAAAAAATAGTTATTCAACAATATGTTGCGATTGTTGACATCTTATATAACTAAGAAGTGTGTACGCTTTATTATATTTAGTATAGATAGCTGTTGCTCGCGACTTGTATGTAGCTTTTTAATGGTGTAAGAATTGTTGAAAACGGTTCAGTAGTTTTTGAGTTATTTAAATACATACAAAAATACAAATCTTTCCCCTTTATAATATTAGTATAGATATTTAAAAATATATAAATGAGTTACTAATCAACTGTCAGTATTACGCAGTATTAAGAGGTAAGATAAATGAATTTAAATGACAACGGCTATATCTAACAGTGAGCAGATAAAGCCAGATGATGATGATAGTCTAATTGCCATCTAACTGCTTAACTCAATCTTAATGGTCATTCAAACAGTCCCTAATTATGGATTGTCATACAACGAATATAAGAGACTAGACAGCTAATATGGTAGAAACAATAAAATTGGTTACTTAAAAGATCAAAAACTTAAAGCTCATCTCTTTTATTGGAAAGGAAACGAAAGAGGTGACTATATTTTGTAAACATGTTACAGCAATGTAAACTCAAACACAAATAAATATTTTGAATGTAAGAAGTTGTGATAAATCAATATTACATGCGAACTTTGTATCTCTTTTTATTGAAATTGCGAAAACGGATGAACGCGTATTTTCACACAGTTAATATTAAAAAGTGCATAAAGTTATTTAAAAAGACCATCGAAAAATGTAGTTGATTTATACAATAATATACACTAATATAAAAGAAATTGGCATTATTGTGTTAAAGGAAAACAAACAGTATCAACACATTAGACTTTGACCTTGTAAAATTCAAACAAAGATATTAAATTACAAATTGCAATCATTACGTGCATATTTATAAGAAACACGTATGAACACGAAAAATCACACAAAACAGCGGAAGCATATCCGAATTTTATGATCAAATATTAAAATAATGCGGAAAGGTCAAGAGATGAGGAAACGTGAAGAAATAATAATAAATTTAAGTTGAATGATTTATTATTGATATGTTTTCAATATTTTTACAAATAACCTACCATTTAAAACCTGTATTAAATGGAACTTAGTATTAGTTATGATTTTATTTAAAAAATGCAAGAGTCTTGTAAATACATATACGGAAGATATTTCAAATTGTTTAAAGCCTTCTCAATATTTTTTATCCGTAACCGAAATTTCTAATCTCATAAACACACCAAAGTTCGTATATCATCAAAAAAAAACAAAAAGTATACAGACAAAATAGTTCTATAGTAATTTAAATAAAAATTAAAAACAAACCTCGATGTGAAGAACCAGTACAGGATGGCGGTGAAGATGGCCAGCTCCGCAGCCCCACTGGCCACTCTCACATGTTCTACTACAGTCCACACACTGATCATCGTATCCATATCTGACCAGTTACTAACAGTCACTACATCACCGACCGTCCAATTATTAATTAAACTGAACCGTTCAATTTTGATCAACACTAATCGAATCACTTTACAATCTAAAAAACAAAATCGATTGTTATGTCGATATCTCAAAGACGACTCGACGCGGCCACAGTCGAGCCGAGTATGATACAATTGTCCGATACAGGGTATCAATCTAACAAAGCCGTTGGCATCGGACAGTGGCACATGTCAGCACATGCTAACAGTAGAACACACGCGTGACAGATAACTCTGGTCATTAAATCATCGATATCATAGTGAAAACAATAATTAACACGACCCCATTGCTGGCTGATAACACATGCATGTACAATGTTATAAATACAACGATCATGGAATTATACAAAGATTAATCTAACCAGTTACCACGATAAAACACTAACTAACATCTTTTGGGGCAAAAAGTAAATTGGAAGGTATTTAAGGAGTCCTATTTCCATCATTGGACAAACAAAGGCTGATGTTGATAAAAAATTAATGCTTGTTTCCGACTGACAAGAGAGCAATATTTCGTTTTTCGAAATTCTATACGTGACTTGACCGCACGGGCGTCGCATGCTTCAGTGTTTAGGAAATATTTAAAAGGCCTTAACCAATTCTAGGAGGCGATATATCATTCGAATGGTAATTCCGCAGTCTTATAAGCTTCAGTCAATCGGGATTTTAGTCTTATTAATGTTTATATCAAAAACCCAAAGGGAAGACATCACTTCAATTAAACCAAGACTTTTATCATCATCATCAACTTGCCCTTATACCTACAGGTGATCGACACAGTATGAGCTGCTCTTCCATACATTTCTATCAGCCGTCATATCTGAATCCACTCCCTTAAGCATATCCTCTTTCGCACAATCCATTCATACTTTCTTCGGTCTTACTCTACCTACCAAAACTTTTAAATTACATATTATTTTTTGCGATCAAATGTAACCCAGTTTAATATTAACTGCTTGAGAATCTCATCTTCATTCATAAACCACCATTGTTGAATGTATTGTTTACTTTTTGACTGCAAACAAACCATTCAGACATGAAAACAATCATGTAAATATGTGATGCTAAAAGAATACTTCAATATAGAGTACAAAGTTATTTCACGGCAAATTTACACCTTTGTCACGAGTGTACATCCATATGTGTTTGTCGATAATTAAAACTAATTTTAAAACAATATCTAATATAGAAACAAGCGTTACTTATTTTATCTATTGAATAGTAAAAAACATATCATAGAACATGATAAAGGTATTAATAATGTAAGACGCAATAAAAACTTCACACGGTAACAATAATCTAATTAATTATTAATTACTTATGCCGTCAGAACATATAAATTAAGAAGCTCGAGTCTACCTTAAATTGGGTTTCTATTGTTTTTAAGAAGCCAAAGAAATAAGTCTGGTGTTGTTACCTGAACTATGAAATAGTGAATTCCTATAATTGTCGATAGAACCTTATTTATCAACTATTAATGTTAAATTCAGAATCATTTGATCTTCTAGTTAGCTATTTCGACTATCTGCTAGGAAAATAATTAATTTCACATCTTCTTCTGGCTTACTAGGGATAAGGAAACTGTTGAGTTGTAGGGAGTTGACAAAAGCTAATACGCCACAAACGAACAATGGACAGATCGGGTCGAGTGAACAATAATAGATCAGTGTCACTGGGGCCATGGGTGACTAGTACTCCCTAACCGTTCAATTCCACTGGGTTAACGCTGCTAGTAATACATATTGAAGTCTCTGTTTCGTCAAAGAGAATGAAAGGGATATACGTTAGTAGAGGTTTCGGCAGTAGAGTACTGCGTTAACATTGGCTGTTCATTTAAAACAAGTCAATGTGTCACTGTATTAAGATAATGTATGTATATCACGCAGTTGATTGTGGATTGGGATCGGAACATAACACTTGACCCGAAGAACATAGTTATCTTATAATGATAGCCGTTTTCATAACTAACATATGATCACACTAAAACGCACAATAAAACATCTTTGATAAACAAAAGGTGGGAAGAGATTAACGTGAAAGAATTTCCATTTTTTCCTTATTCCTCATCTAATGAGAAGGTGTGAAGACTACAATTTGACACGCACACTGAACAGACAGAACGAAGAATTACTTCTACTCCACGCCTGTCTTCTGTGTGGTCGTGGTATAACAGAGGCTGAACAGGCAATTGGTTCAGCAGCTAATGCTACAGGCAAACATTAACAATTGTTAATCTGAGCATACTTTTTATTGAAGCGAACTTTTCAAAGCTAAGATACTTTTAAACTAAAACATATTATGATATGTAGAAAATATTGCTACAGAAAATCTTGAACACACTGAACAAGTTATATAACATACTCATCAATTAGTAATTAAGGTCGTCAGTTGCTATACATTATTGCAAAAGCCTATTGCAGATACCTTTCTACCTCTAACGCTTGTTTTTTTAAATAACTATAATTTCCTGCTTCAAAAGACAAAATTCTTTAGAAGCGAATATTTGCTCGGATAAAACTTTTCCTATCGCAAACATATTTATCTTTGCTCCATATATGTAAAATGCCAAAAAACAATCGAGATATCGACATTAGTGAAGTTAATTAAGCAGTCAGAATGTTCTAATGTTTAAAAATTACTATACAACTTAATATGTTGCAAAAGAACGTAATATAATGCATTTAAATATTCGCTGTTTTTTTAAGTCAAGGATATTAACAATCATTAAGTCTAAGTTGTGTCATAAGAAGTTGTAATATTGCTTGTGGCTACGTAAAAAATATGAGTAGAGCCTATACGCTATATCAGACTAATCTATCTCTGCTAATAATTTAATTCAGATCCGTTTTTCCCTCTTGGAGTTGCCTTGTAAGAAACATCTATCCAAACCTGTTGCTCGTGACTTCACCCGCGTGAAATCATACTAATATAATAAATGCGAAAGTTTAGATGGATGGATAGATGTTTGGTAGAGTTTGTAGCCTAAACAGCTGAACGGATATCGATCAAATTTGGTATAGATGTAGAGAAAAGTCTGGAAGAACACATAGGTTACTCACTTTTGTTTATTTTAATTCCACGCGGACGGAGTCGGGGGCGAAAGCTAGTATGAGTTATAGAGCGCACCCCAAAGTTTTAATGCTTCCCGAAATTTATAGCACCCATGTAACTTAAAATAGTAGGCAGATACTATGAATTTCATTAACTATCCAAGCATATTCCCACATCCATGCATGCGTGTTTCATTTCGGTTAGGGCTGTACACGAGCAGTTTCAATCAAGCGTACTGCTACGGGCAACTTTTTAACGGCTAGTAATGTATTGACCTGTCGACCGCTTAAAACTTCCGCTGTCGCCTGCTTGAAGCAATCCGTTCGTGTATGTTGGTCCTTACATGCCGACTTACAATGACGCTATTCTAGTTGGCATTCGTTTTACTGTTTATTAACAAAACAAAGTGCGTGGCAAATGTCGAATCGTGTCTATTGTTAAGGAAGTATGACGCAAGTGATGACAAAAGGAGATTGACCAATCCATACTTGAGGAACATTACAATGTTATAGCATACATCAATTAATATTTGACCACACACGACGTTTAACTTGACACAATGTTAAATACGTAACGAATCAGTAACTAAACAGGTCCGTTTGTTGTCAGTGTAACTCATAATTACATTACGGATTGAAATTACGAACGAAACTAATCGAATCGTTCTCGATTATCATGACATCGAATTCGACTGATGAAAATCTATTTCAACTAGTTCATATATTTTGTTTTTGGTGAAATCCAAATTTTGTTTTTTCGTCTAAGCTCTTATTTCAAACTATCCTATTTGTTTGTCAATACTCTTAATTTAAAAATTAACTAGATATTAAGGCCCTAGTAGACTTCATAACTCACGCCTGTAACTTAAAAGGGCAAGCAGAAATTACGTAATCCCACCTCTATGGATTCTCCTATATCAATACAAGTACGCTAAAATATTCGTCAAACAGCTGTAATAATTACATATTATTTGTAAATAACAGAAAGTTATTTGTCTCATTAGTGTATTTGTGGTTAACAAATTAGTTGAAATGACGGAAAAGTGTTGTTACATCGAGCTAGTCATTTAGGTCTCACGCATGTTTAGTTGATTATACTTGACTCAGCGTAAACGATCATGTAATAATCGTTGTGAGTATCCGTATGAATTTGTAGATAAATATTAAGTAAGGTCCTGTCTTAACTCATTACTTAGCAAAACAGCAATCCATGTCTACGACGCTTGTTTAGTTTATTTGTTAAAGATTGCTTAAATTATTTGATATAACACATTTAATATATATCCATCAGTTTTACTAATTAACCCTCGTAGCAAGTCATTTTTTTACTGAATAACCATTACTTTAGTCAAATTTAAGCTATGGAAGTATTTCCTCAGGATGTCCGAAACACATAAAGAAAGGAACACGCGGACGGATCAAATTAAGAATACAAAGGAAGTATGCACATCCTCACCGGAACAAGCGTAAGTTTATGTTTGTTACAGATTAAAAATATGAAACTCTATACAACTCTATTCTAAACTATGTATACCCCT
Source organism: Papilio helenus (assembly GCA_026546675.1). Classification (NCBI taxonomy): domain Eukaryota; kingdom Metazoa; phylum Arthropoda; class Insecta; order Lepidoptera; family Papilionidae; genus Papilio; species Papilio helenus. The sequence goes on from JAOCNA010000001.1 coordinate 3,332,404, forward strand.
TTCTTTTGCGGAAGCTTAATCTATAAAAGAGAAATAATGTAGAGCGTCTATTTTAACAGGATTGATCTATAGAATTTTCATTCAACAAAATGAAGTATAAGCAACTATTGTTGTTTAGAAATGAAACAAAATATAGAAATAATAAAATAGGATGGTATTAATTGTCGCTACGTTAGAAATAAAACGAAATTATGAATAACCATTAAAAACTTAGTGGAATTCAATGCGAAAGGGATCTAATGTTGTTTTTCAGAGATTTCTTCGTAATTTGTATACAATTTTGTGTGTCAAATATTTTCTTTTTATATCTAACCTGGAATTCACATGCGCTAATTCGTAAACATTAACAAAATATTTATGACTGCTGTCCTTAATACAGAATTAGTTATAAATTAAAACTTATCTTAAGTATGAACATCATTAGGATCTTTTAACATAATAAGCCGGCAACTAATTAGTTTAAAGTTAACTATGTAATTAATACTATTGTTGAGAACATTTTTCTTTACACTAGTTAATTGCCGAGGTTTAAAGACAATACGCGTACGAGGAAACACATTTATCTGCTATAGATATGCGTTTATTGGAAATCAATATGTCACAAGAGAGATATTTTAACTTCTAACATAACACTATAAATTATAACCCCCGAATAAGATAGAATATTTTCACAATGTGGTCAATGACACGTATTATAGCTACAGTAATAAAAAATACTGAAGGCACTTCTACGTCATCTAACTATAGTTCTACTCTTACTATTCTAAAGAGTGATTTCTCCCACATACGAAATAAAAACGTTTAAAAAACTTCGACTTGTTTAATAAAGTTCCCTTATTCGTTCCTTTTAATTTCTACATTTAAGAACTCAATTAAATTCGATGAAAATAATTTCACCAACAACGGTTGCCTCGCAAAGTGCACCGGAAAGCGCGTGCCATTACAAAATTCATTCCAGATAAGTATTGACATAAATTTAATATCGCCCTGTCTACAGTTCATAGAACTTGAATTACTCGCGTATAGTTACATGTATGTATTATGTAGTTGTTTACATGTGTCCGAGACGAGAGTGAGTCAATCTAGAAAGTCATTACGTTATCACGCAGGGAGTTGAAGAGAAATGTATGCAAGCTCGCAACGCGCCGACGACCCGATGCCTCTTATCAGGCGCATTGTCCCTGCGTGGCCAAGAGATGTTTATTGATTACAATTCTTGAACTTTGTGCACCTAAACATTTGTCAAGGCAGTTTATTAGGCTAAATATAACATGGATTCCAGCTTTGATCTAAATAGATTCAGCTATTCAATTCGCAATTAGAAACAGTACCGATTTGTTCTTACATGTTGTTGTTTAGCATGGTTTAATGATTATTTACTTAAATACATGTTGACTAATATATACTATCGTGGGTTCGAGTCCCGCTGTTTAAGTAATGTTGTGAACGATGCCTAGCACAAGATTAGAGCTGGTATCTGCTAATATTATAAATTAACATTAAAAAACATTAATATACTAAATATCTGCAGTGTCCATCTCGACGTACTTCACCGCTGTCCCCGGCGAAATTCGATTTATCGTCGGGCCGACACAACGCGATCCGTTGTGTGGTTCCGCCTCTTTGGCCGCAAGATGGCGTCTGTCAGGGCTATCAACATGCGATATCGCGCTTCTACCAGCACTAACGAACTCGTCCTGCTGCCGCCGTCTCATTGACAGTCGATCATATCGATATATCATTGAAATGCTATTAAACTGCGCAAATAAACCAACACAGGCTACTTTCACATTTTATGCTCTCCGTGATAAGTGTTTTTCTGATACTTTCATTTATTTTTCTACAAAGATTTTACAATACTCGCACAGATAAAGCACAGAGAGTCTACTTAAAAATAAAACAAATTATTTCGTTAGATACAAAGTAATAGAAGAAAACAATTAATCTGCGTAGAATGAAAAAGTTCACAAAGTCATATTATTCTTTTAATTTAGAGAAATAATGTACAACGTTTTGTCTAATATATCATTCTCAAAGAGAAAAATTAAATTAAACCTAACGTTAGTAAAGCAAACGTTAACAGCCCTAGGGAGCAGGGGCCCGCAAATTAGTAGAGGAGATCGAGTACAAGAGGTGTCGGATTACGGGCGTCCGACGCGGCCCTTGGCCCGCGCCTTCACTGCTCCGACCACTAATTCACCAACACACTATATTTTCTGCTTTCAATTGCAGTACTTGAAATGCACATTGTATAAATTATACGAGTTTTTGTCTTATTGGATTCAGATATCGGTATCGTGATTATTTTATTTAATGATGCGAATCACTTATTCTCTTTTAAAAAAATGTTAAATCGAACTTTAAAAAATATAAACAGTAGATCGTAATAAAAGCATAAGACCATCCCGTCCACAGTCATGGCATTTAATCTAGCTAGATTGACAAAGCCAGCATTGAGAATACAACGAGTCTATTGGACGTTTCTATTCATGCTCTATCCATAGACAAAGCAAACAATACATTTTAATCATACCCTGCAAGTTTCTACCCTGCTTTATAGTTGACAGCAATATCAGTAGCGTTTGAAATACTTTGAAAAAAACCTAATGTAGATAATATAACTCTGTTCGAGCAAATACAACTTCGATTTTAGCTTTGAATTCCATTACTTCTTACATGTTTTCCCTATCACAAATAAGGAAAAAAACACCAATTGTTATCAACGCACTTAGTGAGAATTCCTCCACCGAAATTCAGACACCTACGTAAGTTACTCAGCGAGCTTTTAAAAAATTGAGGTCAATGCTATAGATACGTACATTTAGAATAAGCTCTCAAGGCCTATCCTAATACGATAGCAAGAATTACGCCTAAAACCACAAGAAAAAGTACAAAAACTCACGGTCTACTTTGTGGTTATACGTTATAGCTGACAATCATTTCAGCGTTTGTTCATAATTCAAACGATAAAGTACTCGTCATATAATATCACTGCCTATTTCAAAAGTCAAAGTCTTCATTGTACTAAATAAAAAAAAAACTTTTTGTAAAGATCCATAAAACAAAATTGTAACAGAAAGGATCGCTTAACGTAACAGTAACCATTAATTAAAATTGTCATAATACCCACACCGAAATCATGATAAATCTTCGAATTCGAATTAAAACCTTCGGAGAGATCTGCGAAGTGAAATTAAATTTCGTCTTATTGAATAAGTACGGACAGATATCAAGTGTTTATCGATGTAAAGCGACGGACAGGCTCGGCCGATGGAGAGAGGGAGTGCATTTTATAATGCAGTTTCTTGTTCGCCCGATGGTAATTACGTTCGCTCATCTCCGGACTTCCATCGACACGGGCCACGGTGAATTAGCAAAAAATAATCATCAAAGTGCCGCGCGGCGATGTTTCGATCTCAGATCGAACGATTGCGGTGTACTGCGTAATTATATTAAACGTATGTTCAGTTCATGAGCTCAATGTACCCTAATATAGTCTTAAGTACGGACATTACATCATTATAAAATAAATTGCATGTTCCTACTCTCTTATTCCTCTTAATTCTTTATGTTTTCAGGTTATTTAGAAATTTACATTGAGCACGATCAATAAAACTAAAAACGATGTCAATGTTGTATGATATTTGAATGCGAAGTGAGGAAAAACAAACAAGAAAAATAGTAGTACCAAAGTCCAAATTGGCAGCCCTATAAGTGCAAAGTCGCAAAAAATTAATAGCTTGTATGATAGTGCAGTTTGTATGTTTGTTTGGTTACGGTGACTTTTATATATGGTCATTGGTTATGTTTCAAAACTTATATGGACCTCACTCGCGCTGTAATAAAATACAGATTAAAAACTAAATATTTTATGGAAATGTTTGTGCAATACTAGTTCTTACGAGTGGTTTATTTTATGATTATTTGCTGTCAATATTTGTACGGTTTTCCGATATTTATTAAATATTTTTACTATAATTTTCACGATTATGTTAATAAAATCCCTTTGGCGGCTTTTACATGTTTTGTAACGGTTTTTTAATATACTCGTAAAGGAGAAAATTCTACAATTTATTATTTTAAAATGATGTTTAACAATTTCAACAGTAGTTATTTTCGAATTATTCTAGTTGCTTTTTTCAAGAAGATGCATAGTTAATAAATCATCCAATACTAGATGTAGAACTAATCCTTTTCATAAAATATTAGGGTTAGAATACGTACAAATGAATACCGAAAGGAGTATCAAGTATTTCGAGTAGCAGGTGGATATTTTTACCTTTTATGTGTTCAAGTTAACGGACATGGCTAAAAATTGTACGATAACGTTAACAAACCAAACGGATGACTTCACTCGCGGCCGTCGAGGAGCATCTCCTTTGAAGTACGCAGCACAAAGCACTCTGTTTATTGCCATTGTTGTGTTACGCCATGCACCTCTTACCGAACACCAGACACCAATGTACATAGAAGAATGGGTTAAAACAATTCACATGGTAAATGCCATAACGGTACTGACAGATACTACCTTGTTTGAATAATTTATTTAACAATGTTTTTTCTGTACACTTTTGAAAACAAAAAGTAGAACACTTCCGGAAGTTTCTTATAAATATTTAATTAGTTATGGTTGACGTCAGTAACAATTTTAGCATGTTTTTGTTGCTTTTTAGTTTGAAAAATATTTTTTTAAACTGCTGAGTGAAGGATAACACATAACACAAACAAAATAAAACTAAACTGTCACTTTTGAACAATTTTCTTATTATTTAAGTAAACTATAGCTTCTCTCGGCTTTAGTAAAACAAAATACACGAGAAGACACATATAACTAATTAACATGCTACCAAAGGCTACATATACCACAAAACTCTTCCACCAGCTATCGAGATAGTTGTCAATGGTCGCCCATAACGCGGTGAAAATGATGTTTTCAATAGTACACGTTAAGATCCACACCATATGCCATACTCTCACATGTCGGAAACGTATCTTAAATTCCATTAAACAAAACAAATAAATAAATGCGAGGAACACATAAAACGCTCGCTTCACTGTAGGCGCCTGGGGAACAATCAAAAACAGTAACGTTACTTGATAGTGAGAGAACAGGATTATGATAGCGACAAAAGGAAAGAAATTAATGAACGCAGCAATAGACAACAGTCGTGAAATAAAGAAGGCATACCAGCCTAAGTATTGCACGAGTCCAGCGGTCATATCCTGAGGCTCGAGGCCCCGGACAAACGATCGGGGCACACGACGAGGAATATCAGGCTCCGAATGAACTATTTCCCAATGCTTTCGTCTGGAAGGTGCTGACAACCAAGTAGGTATATTTTCTGCGTTTTCAACAAACTTCTCAGCCCATTGCGCCAGTGAAGCCGGTCTAGGTGCGTCCATTACTGGCGGAGGTGGTACGTATACTTTTTCAATAACATATTCCTTTGTTTGTCGTCGTGGGGCTACTCTGTCAATTATCGTAATAGGACGAACGTATTCATCGTCGCTTTCAAGATTGTCATTATTGCGGTGTTGCGTTGGAGCTAAAAAGCTTGAACTAGAATCGGAATCAAACGCACTATCGTTATAAAAAGAAGATGCCATCTCAGAATTTCGTGGCGAAAACTGAATTAAATCATCATTTGCTTCACTTCTGCTATTTCTAGATTTATCAGAAATGCTAGATTGCCTTTTAACAGTTTCGTAAATATGTTCTGATTCTTTATGTTCCTTATTTTCAACAACTTCTTTTTCGATTTCACATTTTTGTAGTTTTTCTTTGTCATTCCATGGATATTTGCGACCGCATATTTTCTCTCTTTCGAATCTTCTGTAAAAAGTAGCGGTACTTGCCATTCGCATACACGACACAATGATGCTGATAGCTTGGATTGAACCTGACAAATGCAAAATATATATGTTTTAGCGTACTAAAATAAAAATGTACTTTTCAGTTACGACAGTAAAGGCAGTATAAGTAATATGCTATAAGTAAATGGCTTTTTCATTTCATTTACCTTTGTCGAAACTGGGGTTCGAAAATCGCCACATAAGATCTAAAATGTTGACAATCGCGTGAGGTGCGGAATGTATAAATGCTTGCAAGAACAAATATAGCTCCAGTGGTGAAGCAGCTCTTGCTAATGACAATGCTTCCTCAGTCCGCATCTCATCATCTGAATGCGATGCGAACACAGCCTCCGTCCACCAGAAAATTTGGTAACAGTATCTGAAATAGAAACATTTCTCGTAATTATATTTATTAGAGACTGCTTAACAGATTTCTATTTTCGTTAATGTGATGTTGACAGGTAATATTATACTAACCTGCCAATAGCTGCAATAGGAAAAAATATAGCATTTACAATTTGCATTACAACCCATTTGATATCATTTTTTTCTATTGTCACTGTGTAAGCTGTTAATTCAGTTTGCAGGCCTGGAGGCGGTGATGCCAACGTGAACACCAGTGAAAGTACAGCCGGGAATACCATCAGGACAATACAAAACACTGCAAGTCTGCAAAAAGTGTATCATTAAGTAACATCTTCAGAATAGAAATTACCTATAGAAAAGGATATCAATTGTTTATATTACAATGACTTAGTAGAAATTAAGAAATGGCTTACCCGTCATCGCCATTCCGAAAATGTTCATAAATAAGGGTAATATCGTAACATACAACCGTCAAGTAAACAATAAGCCCTCCACATGACGGCAGGACACGGTGTAACAACAGTGCCTGCCATGTTGGTAACTTCAAGCCTAATATCTCCCCTGAAACTTCTTTGTCCAACTCACAAACTACCATTTTCACTGCACACACTACACTTCGTTACGAACATTATATTTCAACAGAAAAGAGGAACTTTTAAAAATGACTCGCAATTTATCAACCATTAAACATGCATAAACCTTAAAATGTTACTTTTAACTTAAATATACTCCGTTAAATGTATTGTACGATCTTACAATGTGGAAAATCGTGAATATAACAAAACTTAGCAATGTTTTCCCCACGCCCATTGATAATTTCCGATTAGATAAAACTCTTTTGACTCAGAATGATAACAACGATGGCACACTTTGATTTTGAATACACAATTCCAATGGATTAATCTGTTTTAGTTTTCTGTATTACTGAATTTCAGCAGCTGAATTCAATTCAGATATTGAATTTTAGTTAGTACCGATTTTACATATCATACTAAATTACTAAATGCAATCTCAATCACATGCTAGAAAGGATGAAAGTAAATTAAACTGCAATCCTATTAAATTCTTCATTATCTGAAGTGTTTATTAATTGTAATTTATGAAAGGTGACACAGTTTACTACGAGTAAAGTTCAAACATAACGTATCTAACAAGTCCGACTGTTGGAGTACATTATGTTGAATGTATTTGATACACCCCGAAAATACCTTTTTTAACCTATTTATAACTTAAATTACTACTGCAATTTCTTGGAAACCAAATACGTTATTGTAGGCAATCCTTTAAAATATAACTCTTTTGGCTGAAAAGTATTATTTCCATATTCAACTGTCAAGAAGATGTCACTGTCAAGTGTCAACTACCAAAGTCAAGTTTTTATGTTGTATAACCTATAACAATCAAAATAAATAATGTTAAAACAGAATTTATAGTAGAAAACAAATAAAAAGAAAACAGTACTTAAAACGAAATGTTCAAAACTATTTTAACATCTACGGTATCTAATTTTTATAAATCCAGTACTAGTTTAAAATGTAAATATGATACTAGATACCAACGATTTATACATCGAGCGGTTGTGTTTCAAAATCCAAGAAATGTATCAAAAGACAAATCCTTCCCTTCAGCTATATCGCGAAAATACGAAATCCTCAATGAAACAAGTTTACCTGTAATAGAACACACTGCAGATGAAATTCATATGGATGAAAAATATCCAATTCTTAGTGATGAGTTTGATGGAATAAATCTCGAAAGTGAGTATTTATCTTAAAACTTATCTTGCTAGTAACTAATTGTACAATATAATGTAACATTTGAAACCTTATGCATTTAGATTTAACTATTATAGTCAAATTGGTATTTCTACTGAATTAAGAAAAGTAAACAAGGTTCTGGACATTATATTCATTGTTGAAAATGTAGATTTATGACTAATATTGTACTTAATTTAGCCATAGAGATGTATATATTATTGCTTGATGAAAAATTCACTTGTATTTCTCTGATTTCAGGAGGAAAAAATGGAGTGTTTGAAATTGAGGATCTTGTTGACTTGTTACAGAGAGAGAATTCCAAAAATATCTTTGTGGCGTCTGTACCAAAGGAAATTAATTATGTGGAATACATATGTGTTGTTAGTGGCCGCAGTAAGAGACATTTAAAAGCATTAGCGGAGTTTGTACGGAAAGTTTATAAGAAAAAATGCTACAAATCAGATCAAATACCTAGGATAGAAGGAAAGGATTCTGATGAGTGGATTGCATTAGATTTAGGTAGGTTTCAATTTAATATTCCCATTTAACTTATAACATTACAAACTGGAATTTTCTCTATGATGATCTTAAGTTAAACCTCAACCAAGTAAAAAAATCATAGCTTATAATCTCAATCAAAAAAATAAAACAGTTTTAAATATTGCACTTTTACAATGTTTGTTTGTTTTTTTTTCAGGTAATATTGCTCTTCATATATTCTCCGATAAAGCTAGAGAAGTCTATGACTTGGAAACTCTATGGGCAGTAGGACCAGAGTATGATGATAAAATGAAACAGAAGAGTGACATTGTAGATATATTTGAAAACTATAGTTCATATTTGAAAGATTTAAAACCTCTAGAATGAATTGTTCACTAACATTTATTCAAAGAAACTCTGAAATATAATTAAGATAGATATTTAGATTTTTAAGACAAATCTATTCTACATTTTAAAAATAAACCAATGTATGAAATGTTTTGTTTTAATGCCTAAACTGTACTATTTGTGTCTCTACGTTTTTCTCAATTTATAACAGCCTTGAATTAAAAACCAATTGAAGACCAAATTCTAAATGGCAACTACTATTTCATCATTGCCAATCTTTTATTGACAGCACAATTGGAACCTAATTTTTCTACAGAATATTCAAGCAATATTCTAGTAACATTAAGAAGCTATTAAGACGTAATTTATACCTAATATTTGTCCTGAAAACAGATCTTGTTTAATCAAGATTTAAACTGTATTAGCATGGAGGCCAGATAACTGACTTTGGACAACTGCAAATATTATTCTTAGCCACTCAACATTTTAATTATTAGTACTTGTTCTTTCTCCTTTACTCTACATAACAATTAACTAGATAAGCTGTATCTGATGATTAATGGTTACTTACTTACTTACTGCGTTGGCGCAGCGACCTAAACTGGGTCTTGGCCTCCGACACAAGAGAGCGCCAGTGTCGGATTAATGGTTAGCCTTCATAAAGTTTTTAACATGTACTCTTTGTGGTTAGCTTGCTCATGTGGAATTTAATTAAAACACAGTATGAAAGTCTCATATAAAATGTTTATTTTACTTAATTTATATTAATCATACATAAAATATTGGTTGTATAACATAATCTAGATAGTTATGAATTATTTAATCAATTCCTATTTTAAAAGAACATAAATGTTAAAATTATATTGAGAATATTATAAGTATATATCAAATGTACAATTTAATTAATTGAAACATGTATGACTATCAAGTTACATGATTTTTAATTTACAAATTAATTTGGCATAATTTCATATACACACTATCTCAGATGTCTAAATGCAATAAAATAATGTAAAATAATAAAAAAACGATAACTACATTCATACCACAATCACAAACTTTCAGTCACATTGCAAATGCACAAACTTACTCTAACTTTATACTAAGCCGTTTAATTTTCAAAGCCAATACTTCTACAGTGTCAAAATATAAAATGATAAAAAATAGGAGCTGATATAGGATAAAGAAATTTGTTAGTAGTAAGTAGAAAAACTGCAATTATCAGTATTATAGAAAAATTATTGGACCACATTACAAGTCTTTCCTTCTTATCTATCCCATTTAATATTGTATGACCACAAAACATTACAACTGTTACAGTATTATGTATTTAGCATTTGTGCATTTTACTAATATTAAATAATTTATATCAATTAGGAAATGGAATTTAAAAATTTTCCAAACACTTTTAAGAAATCTTTTACAAAATTTTATACCTAATAATTTTTAGCATTTTCATGCACAAATACTAAAGCAATGTGCCAATTAGTTGTATGAAAAAATTATGCAAAACTTTCTAAATACCTATTGGTATGTGATTTTTAATTTTGATACAAAATTTTTAAGACAATATGGCCACACTACGCCTCACACCAGCACCTGAATTGACATTATCCAAGCTGGACCACTTTTTAATACCATTCTTCACAATTTCAGCAGATATCTTATCTTCCATTACTCGGGACATGGCTTCTAGTTTTTGTGCTCTCTCCTTACTAAGTGGCTCACTGGGAAAAGCTAAGTCATTAGCTTCAGCAAGTGTGCGCAGATCAAAGTAATACTTGGCATAAACACTCGAGGGCACATTGATGTTGAACTGCAACATCTCTAGAAACTGTCGTTCCAGCTCATTCATATCCTCAACGGTGATGTCTTTGAGGATTTGACAGTAGTCAACATTCCAAACAGCTTGGTCATCCCAAACCTTACTCGCTAATAATATTGCACCCAAAACTATTCTCTTCCAATTAGAAGGAGCGATATCTAAATCAGCACATATAAGAAGTCTTTCTAAGTACACCAATGTAATAATAGCACACTCTGCTGTTAATTGGGCAGCATTAAATAATGTTCTGACAAATTTGTAAATTTGTTTATGCTCCGGGTTGTATCTATCATAGTCATCGCAGACCCCTTCTTTACTGAGAGGATGTAACTTTTCATCAAAAATGTCTAATCTACGCTCAGATGTTCGATTTTTTATGTGGTAATAAATAGCCAGTGCTACACATTTAACAGTGTTTTTCAAGTTCGGCTGGGAGACTGTGCTATCATCTAAGTAAATCGTAGAGCAGGAACTACTTTTTTTCAACTTATTATCAGCTATTTGATGTTGGCTTCGCTTTCTAGTCATACCATTCTCGATTGAAGCTTTGGATCTTTCCATAAATATAGTACCTGCTATAGGGTCCTGGGAAGGATCAATATCTCCGTCATCTGGTTCTCTTTCACTTATATGTTGTATGTTATTCGAACTTAAGTCTCCTTCTTGGGGATATTCCTCTAGTTTTACGATGTCTTTCCTTATTGGAGACGGGCTGCGATAACAGCAGCAACTGTTTTGGTTTCCCATGTTATACGTTAATTCAGACCTTTAAACACAACTAATTATCATTCTGCAAATTCTAACACACTTTTAGTCACGCATAAATAAAGTGCCGATCCGCAAAGGTGACATATAAGGCCCATAATATCTGAAACAAAAGTCATGAATGTTCTATTACAAAATTAGTACGATATTAAATCTTTTCGTAATAAGAGCACTAACAAATTTTGTACCTTTATCATTCTGCAGTTATATTTCAAAATTAAACATTCTTATAACTTATAAATGAAGAACAACCTTAAACAGAATTCATTTTTAACTTTGACAGAAGCAAAGCAAGCAAGCGAACGTCATTTTGAAACTGAATAAAGATAATTTAAAAGAAAAATCGCAGATTAAATATACCGAATTTAAGCAAACCTGTGACCACCTGTGACTTCTTTACTTGTAAAAACCTAGTTCTTGCTTCTAAAAACTGCAAGAAGCAAAATAAACCACGAAACAATAGGAAGTGCGGGACGGAATGATTAACATTTTTTTAAATAGGTAATAATAATAATTAATGCATTTTTTTATTAAACAGCTAGTAATAATAAAAGCAATGCAAACAAAATGTTGTTTTTATTTCGTTAAGTTAAAAAAAATTTATATTGAAACTTGATCGAATTGTTAATCATGGATCTGTTGAATTCCTATTCTCTGTGGTTGAAAACAACAATTCAACATGGCCGAAAATAAGCTTGTGCTTCTGTTTTTTTGCGCAATCTAATTTCGTATAGCGATTCGTATTACGTCAAATTTCTTATTAAAAGTGGTAAGTTGTTATTATTAAGTTATAATATTATTCATTGACGTAGGAAAGTAATCATTTCATTGTTATAGGTAAAAATGCGCCGTAAAAGAGAAAGAAGTGCCACTGCTAAACCTAAAGCATCACCGGAAAAGAAGGTAGAGAAGGTTAGGCGCACGAGAGGCAGGCGCAGAAAGCAATCTACATCTTCCGGCAATGAATCTAGTGAGGAAACTATTGCCGCGTTGGTATCCGAAAAGGTAATTGAACCTGCTCAAAGCGATGAGCCACCAAATAAAGAAGAAAGTCCACAAGAGACACAAGATCAAGTGTGGCAAGTTAAAACTACTGAAGGTTCTGGTGATGGAGGTGAAATACAAAAATTAAAAATTTGCTTAAAACGTCCTCCTTCAACTCCAGAGGCGGGAGATAGGTCTCCACGAAGTAAAAGGAAACACACTAGAGCTACTAGCTCTAGTGATTCAACGACTATCGACACACCAGATGAGAAAAAGAAGACTAGATACCGCACGAGGCGCTCAGCATGCGATTCAAGTGAGGCCTCTGAAAAAGGTAATGAAACTGGTCATAATGATTCAGAAATGAATATACAGAAAGAAAGTGTAGTTGTAGACAGTGATGCTGCCAAAAAAACAGAGGAACCAGAAAAGGTACATGATATACAAACTGAATCTACTGTAGTAACTATTGTATTAGAAGATGACTCTGAGTCAAAAGATGCAACTGAAACAAATGAAATAGTATCTGAAGTTAGAAAATCTGAAATCAGTGATGAGGTAACAATTATAACAGATGAGGTTGACAAGGAAGAAAATGATGTTAAAATCGTAGATTCAGTAAAACCAGAGGTATCCGAGGTGCCAACTTCTAGTGAGTTGATAACAGAAACAGTGGAGGTAAAACAAACTTTGAGTAAGGTAGAAATAGAGTCAAGTACTGTAAAGGAAGACTTGAATGAAGCCGAAGAAGTGGTTCCTGAGGTAAAAGAAAGTTTGAGTGAGGTACAGAATGAGTCAACAACTGGTGAAATTGTACAAAATGTGGTTTGTTCAGAAATAGCTGATACTTCCACATCAGAAACACACAGCTCTACAGTAGATAAAGCTCATGTAGAGAGCAAACCAACTGACAATGAATCAGATGTAGATGGCAAACCGTCTGATAAAATTTCAGATGTAGAAAGTAAACCATCTGAAAAAATTTCAGATGTAGAAAGTAAACCATCTGAAAAAATTTCGGATGTAGAAAGTAAACCATCTGACATTATTTCTGACATAGAAAGCAAACCATCTGACAATATTTCCGATGTAGAAAGTAAACCATCTGACAATATTTCAAAGGAAAGTGACTCAAATAATGAAAGTATACAAGAAAAACATGATGACGCGGATAATTTAGAAAAAGATACAATACAAGAAGGAAGCATGGCATTTGATAAATCAGATATACTTGAAATACATGCTGAAGAAAGTAAAGCTGATATTTCTGATGCAGAAACTACTGAGGCTCAGAGTGATGTTCCTGAACAACCAGAGCCAGCAATAAGCCGCGAGTTGGAGGATAAGGTAAGTAAATCTGAAGATAAAGTGGTGGAAAGTATTAAGGAAAATGGAGAGCCACCTCACAGTGAAATAAAATTGTCAACTAATGAACCTGATGTTGTAGCACAAACGGATAATGTAGTTAAGGAAAGTTCATCTCAAGAACAAAGTGAAAATGCAGCTGATATGAAAAAAGTTCCTGAACGATCAGAATCTTCACAAGTGAATACTGAAGGAAGTACTAATTCAAATATTGTTATTAATAGAAAAAGGAGGTGGGGTTCCCGTCCCAAATTTACTACTCAAAAGTCAATAACAATCTCTACGGATGTGCTTAAGGAAATAATACCAGATGTAAAGCCAGTGGAGTTTGAAGAGGTTATTGAAGAAAAGAAACAAAAGCGATTTGAGGTAATAGAAAAGATAGAGAGACCAATATTGCCTAAAATTGTGATTGACAACACAGAAAATATTGAGCATAAAAGAAATTTAGAAAAAAGTGACATGAACAAACCAGTTAAAGAGATAAATAATTTAACTTCAAGTAGAAAGATTTCTATTGTCAAGGATTCTGAAAATGCTGCAGTAATAAGACCTCCGAGTCCCCCAAAACATAAACAGTCTAACATTTTGTATATAACAAACTTGGTAAGGCCATTTACTTTATCACAACTGAGGAATTTACTGCAAAGAACTGGACGGATAACTGAAAATGGTTTCTGGATTGACAAAATTAAATCAAAATGTTTTGTCATATATGAAAATGAAGAGTAAGTGTTGCTCAGTTCAGTATTTTTGTGTATTTTTATTGTTTAGAACAATTTTTATAATTGTGTTTGTTCTTTACAGTCAAGCAGTAGAAACGAGACATGCTCTTCATGGAGTGACTTGGCCAGTATCAAATCCTAAAACATTACATGTAGATTTTTCTACTCAGGAAGATTTTGACCATGCAAAGAATAATGAAGAAAATGAAAACAACAAAGTGGCAAGCATACCCGGCACTGTAGAGGATTGGCTACGAGAACAGGATATGAAAAGAGAAAAGGGAGAATTGGTATGTACTTGACAAATATGTTCTAGTGTTTAATTTTGCTTTTTTAAATCATATTGTGCTAATCTAACTTTAATTTTAATTTAATATTATAAAGAGAAAAGATTTGTATTTTTTTATGTATTGAAATAACTCAAAAACTACTAGACCAATTACAAAAATTCTTTTACCATTAAAAAGCTATGTTATCACTGTACTCAGTTAAAATATGTTACTACATAGGCTTCATTTTTATATTTATATAATTTCGCGTCGACGAAGTCGCGAGTAACAGCAAGTTTTTATATACTAGTAAGATCAAAATTTCTGTTATGTATTTTTTATAATTTTGTATTTATTTGAAAGTCATAGTTTTTTTGAATGTTCCAGGACAAGCCGTGGGAGCGTAAGACAACGCGCGAATGGGATCTAGGCAAAAATGACAAAAACAAGGATAAAGACAAAGATAGGTTACAAAAAGATGAGAGACTTCTGGAAAAACGAAGACATCATACACCTGAAAGAAGTCCAGAACCAGGTATTTTTTTAAGTTTTTTTTACATAATAAATTATAATGATGTAATTATGACATGTAACAGAAAATGAATATCATTTATTTTAATAATTGCAGCAAAGAAATTCAAGAAGAAAGAGGAAGCACCCGCAAAACTTTTGGATGATCTATTCAAAAAGACAAAAACCACTCCATGCATTTACTGGTTGCCTCTGTCAGCTGAAACGGTGAGCTAAGACTGTGTGTTAGTGATTTTACTTATTTGTTTTTATCTACAATTTTAAGTGATATATATTTTTAATATTTTCAGATTGCCATAAAGGAGGAGCAAAGACGTCAGCATATGGCCGAGCACGAAAGGCGGCTGCAGGAACTGCGCCGCGGCTCGCACCGCAGACATTAGCATGGTCCGTCCCATACTACACTCACAGGCACACACACACACCTAATACACAATTTTACACATTAACACACAATAACAATCATACATTTTTAATACTTTGTCTTTTGTCAGTAATTTCTTTCAGAATTTTGCAGCAGTCAATTTTATGTCGAATTTTTGTTGGCTTCTTAAATGAGTATTTTGTTTATATTTTATGTAATAAGCTTAGGTTAAAGAACATTGACGACCCTTAAAGGACGATAATGTCAAGAGAACGGTTGGATTTATTTTACACAAAATGTTATAGAAAGGCACGATTGGAGGAAATCCAATGATTTTGAACGTCGTCCCGCGAACGTGGTCGCGCGGCGAGCGGGGGCTCGCTGCCATGAGATGTAACGGAATCGCACTGGAAGACAATCAATGTGTTGAAACCGACGTTCGTTTAATTTTGACCTCGTTCCAGTCATCAAGCGATCATATCACTTGCTACAAGTAACTGGTTGCATCGGTTTGTTGCAAGTTGCGAATCCACAGCATGCGGAAACCTCTGAAAAATTGATATTGAATGAAGATGCGGACATTGCAAAGTTTTCTTCGGCAGTTATGGTGAAGCACGGAGACTATGGGAAATGTAATTTTAAGAAATTTACCCACATTAAACATTATGGAAGTCCTGATAATAGGAGAATATGAAAGGATTCATCGTTTAGGAAGCACTAAATTGAAAATAGTTATGTAGCCAGAATAGATCCTCGACTTTTATAAAGGTATGGGGAATGTATTGTATGTGTTGTAAATCCATTCCTTTGGTATTAAAGGATTTCCGACAAATGTTTCGTGTTTTAATTTCTTCACCTCACCTTATATATTCATAATGTTTAGTACTTATAAAAGGAATGAACAAGTCAATAATTTTATACGTGTTTATCTCTATCCATTATATTATTACAAAAAAACCGATATAGATTTATTACAACAGATTAAAATTTTATCGTAAACTATGCCTGTTGTAAAAAATACAGTTAAACAAGAAATAGGGTTGAGCTATAGATGACAAAAAAGGCTAAAATAGAGGATTCAATCCTCTGGGTAATTAAACATGGTCTTGTGTTAAAAAATATACACAGTAATTTGATAACTCTACAACAGTACGCAAATTATGAGATTACAAACTTAATGATATTGGTCTTACAAAAATGTAATAAGTAAATGATATAAATCGACCTATTAAAATGATTATAAAAATTCAACAATTATTATCAATAGATAGTAGGTTATCAGTGGGATAAGAGTAAGCACTTTTATGGTAGATTATTTGAGAACAGTCGCGTTGGCGGATCAAAACCGTCAACCACTGTTTATTTAGATAGAGGAATTTTATATAATCAGAATGGTAAGTTAATTCCAACTGTTTTTGATAATTGCTAATTTCCATATAGACTACGAGCCAGTAAAAATGTGCAAACATGTGGGTACCGGGTAAATTTTAACGACGTCCATAAACTTTTGAAAACTTCTTATCGAAGATGAGAAAAATAAGGGCTATAATTAGTGGTTCATTGCTCTACATCTTACAGTCTTCTACTCAATATAGACGTTAAGAATTAAATCTAGCTTGTAGATGTATTTTGTCAATGACAAATAATATTTTAGTTGCGAGGTCCGTGGTTTGTTTGGGCCGTGTTGGTGACATTCGCGGTAGCGCAAAGCCCATTTACTCTGGAAGAATTCGTAAGAGGCCAATTTGCGCAAAGAGCGTTTAATGGAACATGGATTTCAGGTAATTGTTGCAATTATGAGCCAACACTTTTTACATAATGCAAGGTAGAACTTTTATTGTGGAAACTGATAGTTTGATTGGGTAGATGTGAAGTTAATGCAAAAACTACATTATTGATTGGATTGAAACAGATTGATGTTGATTGTATTATAATTCCTATCTATTTTAGACACTGAGTTCACCTACACAATCTCAGGAGAGCCTGGTATATACGTGTTTGATGTTACGACACTAACGCGAAGTGTTTTAGTGTCAGGAGAATTGATGGTATGTTGAACATAATTTTATTAACCTATGTTAGTTATAATTCGTGTTCTTGATTAATTGTAATATTTTTTCAGGCTTTCTTGAACACCAGTAATCCTATATTATCCGCAGATAGACAATACATTTTAGCGCCTAGTGAAGTTCAATCTGTAAGTATTTATCCATTTAAAAACTTTCATTAACTGCATCTATTATACTACTATCCACTGTTTTAAGGACAATGCATAATAATCAACATAAATGTTAAATTTTCTAGTCTAGTCTAGATAGTATTGTGTTAATAAGATAACTATTTCGTACAATGACATGTCTTAAATAAATAATGGAAATATTGATAAAAATGTAAGATATTATACGAGGTTTAATTCATTTGGTAATAAATAGTTTTATCACGGTGTAGTAAAACATATTATGATAAAGTTATCTGCAATATTATCTTAATCTATCTGTTGTATATTATGTAGCGGTATTCGTATTAATTACGAATTGAAAATTCAAATATTTAGTTATCATTTATACGAGATATTCGGACACAATGAATTATGTCTTTCACGAATACTTATTGAGACTTGTTAACCAAATTGATGGTAAATGGATAGGTAACTCCTATCACATTCTATATCAACATTAATATAATTAAATTC
>JAOCNA010000001.1:3427982-3442575 GCA_026546675.1 Papilio helenus
ATATAGAAGACAGATCTCCCCTAATAATCCTTTTGCCTTCAACGCCATGAGAAATAACGAAAGGCCTTGGGAGGAGGATACTTCAAAATGCTTGTTCTTTATACAGCGCAGGCGAAAGAAATGGAGGATTATTCCACTTATGTTCGCGCCAGTCTTCTGAGTGGACGTGGTATTGCACCGGTGCTGCTATTGAATACACCACCCCTTTGTGGTCGTTGATCTTTACCCTGTATGACTAACTTTAAAGAAACAAGAGACAAAAATAAACTACAGTAGTTCAAAGTTGGTGTAAATTAAGTTGATATATCTCTGATAGTTCCTTTTCTTCTCTGTAGGACCTCTACCCAGGAGACGGCCACAACTGGAGAAGTATCATATTCTCTTTGATGGTCATCAGTTTTGTAATAACGGGAATTGTCACAGCGATTTATTTACTAGGGTGAGTTGAAAGATTGATTAACTCAAAATTCCAACTAACTCAAGGTCAGACAAGACTTCTCATACGTTTTACACTAACACTATCTTTTGTTATTTAGGTATGTGGACGAATTGTTATACTGGTCAGGTCGTCGCATGCGCCTCGACGAGTTTTTACGCGGCGACCTAACCGGAGAGCGGCTGCCGACCACGTGGGTCAGCTCGCATCAGCTCGTGTACCAGGCGGACGACGGCAGCCTGCTCGCACTCAATACCTTCAACAACACCCTCACTGTACTCGTCACCAATCACACGCTAGTGAGTGGAGCATCACTTCGTATTGTATATCTTGATCGCAAATTAGAGTTACTTCCGTATAAAATATCCGCCATATTCTGAAGATAAAAAACTTTTAACGTTGTGTGTTTGAAGTTAAGTAATATTAAATAACATTTTTGTCGCAGAGGCAGTTAAATGTGCGCGGATACCAGTGCTCGCCAAATCTGCACCACGTCCTTTTCCAACACAACATCAAAGAGGTATCTTGTATTTTTTATTCTAATGTACATTTCAAAATTATAATATGTCAACTTGTTATGAGCTTCAAGATAACTGGAGGCTTTTGTTTTCAGGTTTACAGGCGGACTTTTACAGCGTACTATACAGTTTATGACGTCACAAATGAGTAAGTATTACACTAAAATAAACCTTCCAGTTTCTTGCGTATAATAATAAAATTTTATTTCACCTGTTTCGAGAATTTAAATTCTTAAAGGAGGCCATTTTTACGTAAGAACGTAAACATTTTGTATTACAATTGGTATTTTAATCCCCACATGTATTATCCACGATAAGTTTTGTTCCTTTAAATTACATAATAATAGCCCGTGAAGTCAGGTAACTGTACGCAAATCACTACTCCTATCCTCCTTGTATTAAAATAGCGAAAGCTTCGTAGAAACCTAAAATGTTTAATATTTAGCCACCACATCCCGCTGTTCGGCGAGGGGCAGAGCAGCTGGGAGTGGCAGCACGCGGCGTGGCTTGGCACGGAGGGCGCGCTACTACTGGCCGCCGACAGCGAGGTGCTGGCGCGACCCGGCCCGCCCGCGCGCCGATCGCCCATTCTGCGTCTCACCACCGATGCTTACACCGGTAGCGTCTACAATGGTGTATCAGACTGGCTCTATCAAGGTACTGATATAGTTCACAAGTTACTGATACTATATAAACGTTGTAGAAGATTGAAGACAGATTTAACAACTTTATCCCATTATATCAAAATTAACATTTTGTTAGAACTCACATAAAACAAAAGACGAACCATTCCTTAGCCTCCTCGTCCTCCCATCAATTAGCCTTTTAATATGACTCTAAAAGTTTTATTTGAGCTAGGCTTCTCTTTAACAAAACAGAGGAGGTGACAAAAACAGCATCAGCCACCTGGGGATCGTCAGACGGCACACTGGTCATGTACGTGCAGTACAACGATACGATGGTGCCGGAGCTGCAGTTCCCCAGGATATCGGAGGGCATCGGCGGCGCCGGCGCTACCAGGTCCGGCTTCCTCTTGCCTGCCCTCAATAACAGCATACACGCAGTCTTCCCCGACCACATGACGGTTAGATATCCCACGGTAAGAAATCTTCGAATACCTTTCTAAATTTCATCAATGGTATTTTTAACTCCATTAAAACTAAATAATAATCCTAAACTCATTTTATGCGACCTTTCGCTTCCAATAATGGAATGGTTTAATATTCGTAAGAATTAATTGATATTAAATTCCTGCTATATATTTTAGATTTTTTAATGATGATTTCTATTTCAGCCCGGTAGCTCAATACCAAAAGTTAAGTTATGGATAGTCGCTGTACAAAATACAACGTCGCCACCAAGATGGGAAGTTAAACCTCCAAGTACTTTAGATGGAATGTACGCTCGTTTAAGTATTATAGCGTTATCATTAAATAGCTTTAAAGGTTCATTAAAAGATATTAATTCTTCTTTTCTTTTAGTGAATATTATCTCATATCAGCTCAGTGGGTGGGCAAAGATAATGCTCACGTGGGTGTAGTGTGGATGAGCCGCGCCCAGAATCTAACAGTGTACAGTAGTTGTTACGCTCCTAATTGGACGTGTACTGAGGTAAGTTTAACAACGAATGTTTCCACTAAACTTTGTACATCGACCCAGATGTGTTCTTGGTTTAGAACATATACAGTTTAAATGTTAAAGTAATTTACAATCTTTATAAAAGAAATTAACAATGGTATACAAACAATATTCGGAAAATAGTACTCGTATGTATAATCGTTTTTTTGTTTTAGACACATTCAGAGAAAGCAACGGAGGAACCATGGCTAGAAGTTCATCAGAAACCAGTCTACTCAGAAGATGGTAGTGCCTTTTTACTATTAGCAGCCGTTCAAGAAGGCGGGGGCCAATATTACACGCATATCAAACATATTGACGTGCTGCGTCAGAGGATAGCAGTACTTTCACACGGAAAAGTGGAAGTCGCCGAAATACTTGCGTGGGACCAGATAAACAACCTGGTTTATTATTTAGGTACAGTATTTAAAATTCTTTTGAACAACAGTAATTAGATTATTCTGGATTTAGTACATTACATGCCTTATAAAATTTTATTTTGTTTTTTATTGAAGGTTTAGACAAAGAAAAGCTATATATACCTAAACTGCATCCTGACATGATTAAGGAGGCAAATCAAATTAAGTATTGGCATTGGTTGCGATTGAGTGATGAGTTTAATTGATTCATAATGTCTTGTTTACTAACCTTAACACTCATTTTGGCTACATAGCTTGTTTCTACACGTAGTTGTCATTTGTACACCGGGTCTGGCAGCACGTTTAGATCAGTCAGATGAGTGTGACGATTTGAAGAGTTTTATAGCTCCCAGCTAGTTAATGAGCTTTGGTTTGATTTTAGGTAGTGCTGATAGGCCTGGACAGCGACAAGTGTACGTGGTGCGCGATCCGGGGTACGGCGTGGGCAGCAACTCTGTTAAGGCGCGAGCGGAGCGCGAGGAGCCGCGCTGTCTGACCTGCGAGCTGGCCGTGTGGCCCGCGCGCCTACACTACGCTAACTGCTCCTTCTGGAGAGCTACCTTCTCGCCGCCCAAACCTAAAATTGGAATCACACATTACGTCTTAGAGTGTGGTGGTCCAGGTCCGCCTCTGGCAGGCTTACATAACGCTAAAACTCATAAGTTAGAAAGAATATTGTATGACACGAGGCCTTATAGGTAAGGGAATACTATAACCAATTGTTTATTATCTTGAGGGAATATTTGTAACAATGATCCTTTTTATTTCATTAGATCCGTACGTCTAAGAGAGCTAGCTCTGCCGACGCGGCGGTCTTTTGATGTGCAGCTTAGTAGTGGCTCAAAGGCCCGAGTGCAACTTCTGTTGCCGCCTTCGTGGCGAGAGGAACTCCGAGATGCTGCATTTCCTGTTCTAGTCCATGTGTATGTCTTTTTTATTTATAATGTAAGACTTAAAATTACGTATTTAAGATTTAACGGAGTGTAATTGGTATTTCGCAGTGACGGTAGACCCGGCAGCCAGCAGGTGACAGACGAGTTCCTGGTGGACTGGGGGTCTTACATGTCGTCCCGCAACGACGTGGTGTACGTCAAGCTGGACGTGGCGGGCGCTAGAGGATTGCCACGAGCACTGCTGCGTGGCCGTCTCGGAGGGGTCGAAGTTGCTGACCAGTTGGCTGTAATTAGGTTAATACATTAATATACATTCTATTGTTTACATTAAGTATCTGTAATTTTTATAGTGATATTTATGTACACAGGTACCTATTAGAAACATTTAAATTTTTGGACGTAACGCGCGTTGCGGTTTGGGGTTGGGGCTACGGTGGCTATGTGACGGCCATGCTGCTCGGCTCACAACAGGCTACGCTCAAGTGCGGCATAGCTGTATCACCCATCACCGACTGGCTTTACTATAGTATGTATAAACAAGTTGTTTTGTTTTTCTAAGGCCATGGTCATCAAATGGCCCTTTATGAAAATGATCACAAAAATAAATCACTGTCATGCTTTAGATGCGGCTTTCACGGAGCGCATCCTGGGCCAGCCGTCAGTCAATTACAAGGGGTACGTGGAGGCTGATGCGTCGCAGCGCGCGCACCACGTGCCCGCGCACGCTCTCTACCTCGTGCACGGCATGGCCGACATGAGCGCCCCCTACCCCCACGCGCTGCAACTTGCGCGAGCGCTCACTGATGCTGGCGTGCTCTTCAGATACCAGGTAACTGTAGAATAAGCGAATTGCAGACATGATTTCGTCCTCATACAGGCATAACAAAAGTGAATTGCTTACCTTGCAGTAAAAATAGACACCCCCATCTTCAAACGAGATAAAAAAAATTTAAAACTTCTCTAAAATCTTGTGTTTCGAAAGCCATTTTCTTATTGACTGATACACTTAAATTATTCTAGGCATATGCTGATGAAGGGCACGACCTTAAAGGCGTCATCGAGCACGTGTACCGTTCAATGGAAGATTTCCTTCGGGAGTGTTTATCTCTCGACCCCGAAGACACAAAGTTGCCTCCGCCGGACAGATAAAAATGAAATTTTCTCCCCAACCTTAACCGGGAGGGGCGCCCTGTACCCGGAGTTATCAGAGTTATTCATTGTTATCATATTTATATGTAAATATGTATATAGGAGATAGTGCTTTAATTAAATGTGTTCCAATTCATTTTAAACTCGATTTTGTGGTTGATTTTGGTATATTAAAATTAAACATAGTTCGAACAATGTGTAAAAAGCCTAATTGTGATTAGTTATAGAAAATCTTATGATGTTATTGACTTTAATTTTTTAATATTAAGCACCGGTTAAAATTATTGGAGATTTTATCTTCCTCGATGACATAGAATAAGATTATTTGAAAATGTTATTAGTGTTACATTTGTATTGTATCTTTGTTCATTCAGTTCATCGTACCTCGCTTAGCATCCTTCGCCTTGACTTCACTATCGTACTATCTTTATCTGGTCTTTTAATGAGACTTAATAAGAAAATATTTGGATGAAAATTTTGTGTATTGAATTGAAAAATATTATCACAATTTCTCCAAAACTTAGTCAAATTAGTAAAATATATAAATGTTTGAATATAATAACGTGTTAATATACACATTGTTATCAATTTAAATAATAGAATTTCGAGCTTTTTCTCTTAAGCTTTTACTAATACCCTTTTTTCTACTGCCACTTTTTACATATATAAGCTAATTCAGATTTTCTACGTAAAACTATGAAAGGTTTCACGTGACTCTGTAATTAGGAAGCATTTCCACTATTCCTCCTTAACTCTAACCTCAAATCAAACTTAAAAAATTATAATCGGTTTACATCAGTTAATAAAACTAGATTATGTGTGATTACACAAAGAG
This sequence comes from Papilio helenus, assembly GCA_026546675.1. NCBI lineage: Eukaryota > Metazoa > Arthropoda > Insecta > Lepidoptera > Papilionidae > Papilio > Papilio helenus. The sequence continues at coordinate 3,433,850 of JAOCNA010000001.1, forward strand.
CTTACCACTTAGAGAACTAGGCACTTTCAGACTAGATAATAATTTATTATTTACAGATTTTGTCTAAGTAATTAATTAAAAACATTTAAACTTTTAGTAAGTGGTGACTTCACCCATATTTTGGAACTTCGAATAGCCCGGTACCGCACCTATGCACATTTGGGTTAAACTGGTTTCTAATTTATTATTCATCTTTGTCATAAAACTTTAGTTTTAAATCAATGTTTGTCTGATAGTGCTGTTTACCTCATCTAAAAATGTACATATTAGTGTCCGCAAGCAAACTATCAGGAGACCCATTCGCAAGTATTATAGCTAATTGTAATGTTTAGAAATGAAGTGACCTTGATCATCCCTTAACCTTAGCTGCTTTTGCTGTCATATCTACATTCTCTTAACATAAAGGCGATATAAAATTATTTATTCTTATTAACACTGAACAATGTTTTGTTATTGGTATAGTTTTAGTTATTAATATTAAATTGATGTTTATTTAATTAGAAAATGAATTATTAGATATCAAAAGTGTTAAAATAATGACTAACGTGTGTCTACAAAATAGAATAATTAAGCTGGTTGTTTGCCTTCGATTGGGTTTGTGCATTGTAAGGGCAGTCAACGATGGTCGAGATATCTAATCATGTAATAAATAAACACAATGAAAAAGAAAATAAAATACATACATGTGATGTTTTATAAAATATCGTACTAAGCGTTCAAATACTAAACAATAAAATTCCTTTAAAACAGATTGTATTTAAAAGTGTCATCTTAATTGATCAAGTCGAATTCAATTTTACACTTTTGGAAAGAAAATACAGACTACAACTAGACCAATGGTGTTTTGATAAAGATATGAATAATTTATTATCACATTTTACCGTAAAGTTTTCTTGGCGACTGTACCGAAGTCTATAGAAGTTAATTTAAACAATGTTCAATTAAGATATCATTATAAGATTCAGCTGTGCGAAGTTAGGTTGGTTTCGGGTTGGTTGTTATCGGTTACACTGTATGACGAATACTTATGTAATTTGTTATATAGAGATAGACGTCTACCGACATTTGTTAAGTGTTATCGGATACCTGCATAGACGCATATCGTACATTCCATGTTTGTAAAGACTGCCAATTTGGTCTAAATTTTACATTAAAAATACCTACGATACTTCGATGATTTATTTGAAATAACATTATGGTCTTAAGGATGCTGTGATTCTTCTATTGCGTAATTTTAAAGATTATTATAATGGATAAATATGGTATCCTCCCCATTGTGTAGGGCATAGTGGAATCCGATTTGTTATAACTATTATAATTAAATCAAATAAGATATAATTAATTTACATATTTAAAATTCTTCCATTGTGAACATATTGCTTTATTCTTCAAAAAAAAATATTTAAAACATAGACAATATAATTATGGGCTACGTGTATCTCACACAAAAAAAAACATTTGAGATTTTATAGTTAATACAAAACGAGAGATTTCGGAAACCGGGTGCTTTAAATTTTACATCATGTTATACATATTAATTTCCTTAGCGATTGTTCTCTAGTTATACAATTGGTATTTACTGAGGGTCTATCACGAATATTGTCAAGTTTCGACAACGTCATTGACATTTATATGAGATTTGTTAGTGTAGTTTATGCCCGATGTGAGCACAAATGTAATACAAATTTTGTCGATGACGTTACGAAAACGGTCATACGAATATTCATGATATGTCCTCTGATCGAGGAGCGTGGCGGAGTTGTGTCATACGCGATCGCTACGGGTACACTCGTGTGGAAAACGTACACATGGTAATTTAGAGTACCAAACCAGCGCGGGCTGTGCTCAGCCAACGAGAGTCTGCGAATAACACCAATTAAATTCATGTAGATATTAGTAATAAATTGATTATACGGGTTGTTGTTAAATTTTATCACGAAACTTCCAGAATTCGTCCGCACGCTGTTTGTAATTTTGTGTTACTCCCCTAATCGGTATGTAGTAATTTAGTCTTCCATTACGAAAGCTTCTATACCATATTGATATAAATTTATTCTTGGATCAGAACGTAGGAACTATGTGATGAACTGTGTCAATTATTTCTTTATTCCAACTCTCAGGTCAGCTGTTTTCGTGTCATTATTTTGTAGTGTTTTGAAACGATATGTTAGTTTAGACCTTAGTTTGGTTATTAATGGATGTGGTATAAATGTGAACCAGTAATGCTGTGTGTTTAGAACCTTAATTACAAGCAGGATTGTACTCGACATAAAATGTTAATTTAAGATATTTAACAAAATTATTCTGTTCAGTTAATTGGTGTCATATTTTCTTGTTTTGTGATCAAAATCAGAAATGTTTTTCTCAATTATTGCTAAAAGACCTAAAAATTGTAACAACAGACCTAATGTTTTCAAAGACAAGGTTGTAAGTGAGAACGTAATTTCTTTATGTGACCTAATACTCATGTATTTTTTAACGTTTTTAGTTACGGAAATTATTTTTTCATTGTTTGTTATTTTTGTCCTGGCAGTCGAGTACAAGTAGCGGTAGTGACCGCTATTTAGTCATGGCGGATTGTTACTTAGCCGTTAGATTGATGTATGGCGCGTTATTGAATGTAATGATATACAAACATTACCAATTAAACAAGAGTAAATTAATTAAACATATGATTATATTCAATAACGCATCGTTTGATGGTCTTAGAGAATGTGTCGCGCTGCGTTGTGGTTAATCCGTGTTATAACACTTGGATCATGTTATTTAAGTGTTCTACGGCCGAAAACTTAAACGTCACTCAACGTCTGAAACAAACGTAAAAGTGAAAATGTTATTTAAAAAAGTTCAATAATGTGTCCCTAGGATTAATGTAGATAGGATTAAAAAATGTCAAGAAATGATTACGCCAGAATTCCTGCAACTTAGGCTTTTCGTACGAAGAAAAGATTTGGTAGCGATGGGGCGCATAGATATGAAAAAATATCCTCTGTTTATGCGTCTACTCCTCTGTTGTAAAAGGCCACTGCAGAAGCAGAGTTTACGGGGGACAATATTGTGAGTAGTGGAAACCCTTTTTGTAACAGAAATAGGTCATTGAGTGACATTAATTTTCGGCCGCTAGTGTTGTATAGATCTGTACTTTTGATTTGTAATCCAATATTATTCTGTTATTGTAAATTTTCTTTGAAAGAATAAAATTTTCATAATCGTTCCTCATTGAGTTTTATTTGAATTTTCCACATCAAACAGCGAATATTGAACAGATTTACATCTAGAATCGACAAGTCTATCGATTCAATTTTAAATCTTAGTCTTTATTTTGAACATCAAAAGTGGCTCTATAGCATATATATATTAAGAAAAAATTAGACTTAAAAGACTACTATAAAGGAATCGAATCTATAACCCCGTTAACAGTTACCTTTACGGCTATGAATGTTACACTTATTACAGATAACATCTGCTCCATTGCAAGGTAAATTTTAAGGCGATATAAACACGCAAATGCTTTAAAACGCAGCTATTGTTATGGCAAACATAAATCTACCCTACACATTAACTTAGCGAAGGTCGACTTGAACTTATACATTAATGCATAAGCAATAAAGACTAGGCGTAATGCCATAACTTAATAATCAAAGTATACATATCTATAACTTAAAAAAAACTAGTTATTTGAGTAGTTATGTAGTACCCCAATCAAAATAAAAACTAACCTCTAAGAAAAAGAGCTTTTAACTTTTAAGTCCCATTATGAAGTGAAATGATCAAGTATATCGCTTGATCGTTTCATTCCACCATAAAATCGTCAACGTCACCATTTTGCAAGTGACAAGTCACTTTTACAAGCTATTTATAAATATATATAAAATACAAACGAGGCCACAGTTTAACCTTTGAAACTTCACGGCAGTGTCCGGCTGATTACAAATCTAATGAAGCACGCGAGCGCTACGCTTGCAGCTGACCTCCCGCACTGGGATTGATGATGTTTGATACAGTGGCAAGAATAAGAGTAACTTTTAGAATATATGTTTATAATGGAATAACGACATACGGACTTTTACCGACGTCAGAGAAAAGTTTTGGAAACTTAACTAAATTATGTTGAATCAAATATGAACAATTGTTCTTTAGATAGTAAGAGAGAAGCTCTCCCTTTGTGCTATCGATTTTCCTTGAATGAAAATTTTAGAAGTCTAAGAAAATTGAAAGCAAATTCAATTTAACTGAGCGCTCGTGCCCAATCTATAGCAGACGTGATCCTCCAGAATGATGCGAACGACGTCGATACAACGTGAGTTTTAAATCTATCTCCATTAAGTTATAATTAAAAGTATAAACCGAGAAAACGAACCGAATTTTGATCTGGACCTGGTGTGAATTCATCTTGCAGCAGGTGTGGAGCGAATTCGTGAAGCTCTTATGTGAAGCTAATTGGTAAATTCCGACACTAAAATTATTACATGGAAAAAAGAAAAACGAGAAACTATTCTCTTTAAATACTGACATCAAAGTAGCCAATACAAAAGAAAGAAAAATTAAATTAAAAGAAAAATTTCCTTTAGCCAATCCAAGAGTAAATTATGTGGACTGAGTGGAAAGTTCGATTCGTTGGTGGGCGCTCCGCCAAGGCTTAACAAGATGCGGCGGGGCTCGGCTCAGTATGCGGCGATCGCCTATAACTTTCCTAAATCATATTAAAGTCGAACAAGAATTTGGACTTAAAATAGGCGTAAAAGAAAAATTATATAAATCGCCGATTCTACACAAACACTGTAAATATGTTGTTACAAATTATAGCAAAGTGATTAGGAATTCTGTTTTAAGATACTCCGTCTTATAATGTTTATTTCCTACTTTTTCCTACCCTTGAAGTGGTCCTTGATTATTTATAGTGCTACAAAGTTACGTTTTGTAGTAAACAATTATATTTAACAATGGCTAATATTAAATCGCACGAGCCATTTATTATGAGGTCGCGTGCATGCTGCCTGATTGCATCTAAATGGTCTGACGAGGTGTGCTCGAAGGTTGAACACTGCAGTGGGCATATATTCTCCCAACATTATAATTTATGGATACATTTATTAGTAGGAAATCCAAAAACTACTAGTCAAACTACTAGAACTAATTAGTCATATCAAAAATTCGAATTATGTTAGACTAGCTTTCGCCACCGACTCCTTTCGCGTGGAATTAAAATAGTAAGTAGCATACATGTTCTTTCAGACAGTCCTCTACATCTATGCCAACAGTTTAGGCTATAAACAAACATCCATTTATCGCATTTATAATATTAGTAAGAAGGAAAGTAGAATAGTCAGGCGCAGATAAAACTTACTAAATCATCTAGTACTATTACTATAAAGTTAACAAATGTGGTACAAAACGTTAAAAACATTTTTCATTAAATTATTTCCAAATAAAAATGTCATTCTTCTATTGCCAGTTGATTTCAATTTTATACGAGTAGAATTGTCGTAAGTTATTGAATTTACATAATTACGTATAAAAAACCGTTTAATTTTATATTGGCACAAATGTCGTTAATTCTAAATGAATACGCTACTAATATGAAAATCCATCAGAATAACATAGTCAACTATGTTTACCAATCGAAGCTTTATTGCAAAATATCACGCAACGTTTCAAACGAAATCGATTACTTTCGAATTGGTTTCATAAATTAAACTGCATCAATCACTCATATGTATTAATATTATTTTATGGAGAAACGTGAAAACTTAGTAACGACACTAATGGTTTAAATAACACTAGCTTCATATTAATTAAAAAAAAATCATAAAGGTTAAAGTAAAACTATACAAATAAATCAACCATGACCATATATGTAATACACATATTTTTACCATCTTAATTTCTCTTCAAAAATCCTGTGATGTGTTCTTTGTCTCGACCTCAAAAGTGACACCTGACAATTTCCAAATTAAGGATTTGCAATCAAACTTACTCTATTCGATTCATGGGAAACTTATAACTACAATGACGAATCTCATTTGAGTTAATTGCAAAGTTGCATTCGAATATTGGTACATATTTCTCAAAACGAATTCTGTACCTTAGTATTTCTTTAACATGGTAAAGTTTAAACAAAATTTAAGCAATTTTACAAAATGTCTTTATGTATGTTTCGCTCATAAGTCATATAACATACATAATAATTACTTGTATGAATCAGAAAAGGGTATGTTTATTGCTATAAACAAATCAGTCTGGAATCAAAGCCATTAATTAAACCACAAAGACTGACAGAATCGATAAGAGTTCCTTTATATAGGATGTTACAAATCACTGAGAATTGATAGTTCAAATAGCTATGAATAAGGCGAATGATCTTTGCAAATACTTTGTTTCTCAGTAAGGAGCGTGGATGCTTTTATTTACAAAAAGAGAGAAATCAATAAGTTTAAAATACAGACTTATTAATTTTTATCTTGAAATACTTGACTCTTGTAATCATCATCATCATCATTATCAGACTTGGGTCGTCCACTGCTGAACGTAGGCCTCTCCCATCATTTGCCACGATGCCCGGTCGTGACTCTTGTAATGTTACATCATAATATATTCAATTGTGTTTTTGGAACAGCCGCTATTTTTGTCGCAATACGTCTTTTGATCGACATTTTAATGAAGAGATTAGTTAACCTTTATATTTAATCTTGTACAATTTCAATAAAGGACTATATTTGTTGTCAAAAGGAATAACCAGTTCATGTTTATGTTATTATTTGTTTGGCTGATTTTACTGAACCTTTTGTCTGCAAGTAAAACAATTTAAACGTCTATCAATTTCTGGTTATATGTCGTCGTACATAACCGTCAGAATCAGACGATCAAAAGATATGTAAGAATAAACAGTCATGTTACTTGAATACTTTAATATGTTTTAGAAACCGGCTGAAGTAGCGCTAGACTGTGCCTTATTTTTTAACGCTATAGTTTCAGCAAAGGCGATTTTTTTCAGCAAGTCGGACAGTTCACGCGATGGCCACGCTCCAACGCTGGCTTTAATTAATCCGCAATGATAAGCTCTAACGTATTACCTAACGTTGCATGTGACATTTTCATTACCAGACAACAATCTCTTTGAATTTTAAATTGTATTCCTTAAGTTTAACTGGCTATATTGCATTGCTTAACCAAGGCTATAAAATAGCTATCTTTTTAAACTGTTTTCTCTCTTATTATATTTATGTAAAACATCTGTAAATCTGGTAGAGCCTCCACCAAGGTGAGTACGGCCGAAGCATTTCTCGAAGCGAACTCGTATTTTTGTACAATGTGGAAAAAAAGTCTTATTAAAACAAAAGAATGTTTTCTTACTAGCCAATAAAATAATGTCAGGTCTTAAAACTTGAGCAAATACAGGGACGTTTGGATGTAAAAGAACTGAATCCCGATCTGCGGAGCTTATGATAATACAAATTCAAAGTTATTAACATAATCCTCTCTCCAACCGACCGGACCCAGCCACTGGACCACTTTCAGCAGCGAACTCACCTCGCTGCTTCAATTGTTTACTCTATGCAAATAAACTGAATATTAATTGGATATTCATTAACCAAGTCATTTGTTAAATGCTTGATTTCACATAATAAATAACATTTAATATTGATCCATAGTTAAAAGGATACAAAAAATCGACTGCCTAGTTACAAAAGATCTATAAAAACAAATACCTCTACGGTATCGATAGATACCTATTCATTTACATAGAAAATTCTAGAAAAATAAAAGTATATTCATTCGTCATAAATGCAAAAACTACAGTAAAATATTTAGTACAAAACTAATTTATCTTACAGTTAATATTTATAACATTTACCAACAAACGTCCCGAGACATCCGGAACAGAGGAAGTCGTAATTCAGAGGATAAACACAGTTTATGATAGGATATTGTTTAACAAATATACTGTGTACAATATAGCTTAAATTTACATTTAATACAAGTACAAGTTAACATCTAACCATAACTTGATTTCAGTCTAGACTTGTTGAAGTTCAAACTATTTAATGTTATAGAGAACTTGTGGAGTTTGAACAATCTTTGAATTTCAAAAACACACCAGCTCTTCAATGGTTGAATTAAATTGCTGAAATTATTTACACGGTAATTTTCGTTATATATACTAGGAAAGAATATTGATTTCGTAGAAATTGGCCTGAATTAATAGAGATTTACTTTTTAGCTTACAAATAGCTCCTTAAAATCTCTTTGAAATAACAAATTTTTTGTATCAAAGCACAGATATGTGTGATAATAATTGATAACTTTTGTCTAGGACCAAGACTTAAATTCACCAAAAAAGCCTTTATTTAAAGGAAATCATAAAAACACGAATAAAAGACGTTTAAACAATATTTATGCGCAGGAACAAGATGTAATGAAATTCTGTTCGAGGCGACATTCGTAGCACGTTCCGGTTACATCACACCCATTAGTCAAGTAGTAATTAAATAGCATGTAAGAACGCGTTATTCTTGCAACATTATACAGACGTTATTTATTAAAGGAACAACGTAAGTGCAAATAATTATATTAACTGTGATCAAAATAAAATAATCGTCTGAACAAAATGGAGGCATAGTTCTTAACGAGATTACATTTTCACTTTAATCTATACTAATATTATAAAGAGGAAATATTTGTATTTTTGTATGTGCTGAAATAACTCAAAAACTACTGGGCCGATT
>JAOCNA010000001.1:3588739-3599060 GCA_026546675.1 Papilio helenus
AAACAATTTTAGAATTCATTCGGTTGTCTGAAATCCTTGGTAGCAATCAAACGACCCTGGGCAATGTCCTCGCCGTTGAAGTTTGTTATAATTTGGAAAAAGAAAGAGAAACAAAACACGGTAATAACAAGAGATGTGCTATAAGTACACTTGTTGGAACCTAACTAGGCGGTACCAGTGGCGATTGTGTATGGAGGAATGTGCTGTGTGGTGTGTCGTGAGTACCTGTACTTGGCAGTCTCAGCGCCGGGCGCCGCCGACACGGGGCGCAGGCCGACGGGGCCGAGCGCAAGCGGCGGCGACAGAGGAGAGGGCCCCCACTTGCGTGCGTACTCCTGCAGTGCGGCCGCCGGCCCGCCACCTCCGAACTCCAGCGAGTCGCGCCGCGTCCCCGCGCCGCCTGCAACTGCCCACACGCTACCCACACCTGCCACGTGCTCGCAGCACGCACACGCCGAGATACACACCGGTACATCTCTACGCACACGCTATTTACAGTAACACCTACTGCGCTCCTTAAATATTTCACTCTTATCATGACTCTCCTATAGTTACACTTTACAATATTTACATTTTTGTTTAAATAATAAAAAGTGTAAACTCCCACAAAAATTGGTGTGTGATATATTCTAAGTTCAAAACCTAACATGTATAAAATATAACACAATAAAAATTATGTATTTTGTACACTATACAACATTAGCGACTGAAGCAAGCTTGGTATTTAGGCAACCAACATCGGATATCCATATCCAACTTTTTAAACGCCAACAAAATAAGTATAAATGATCTTCTGATTGGGAGATATAGAGGGAAAAAGGACATTGTGGTTAGTCAATATACGTAAAAAAGAACGAAAGGGCGATTTTGTAATATGAAACTGATTTGTTACTCATAATAATAAATAAATAAAAAAAGTAAAAGTGGTCATGCTACAAATTATTAATTTCATTTTAATAAAACAACTACATTTACTTAATAGAATATTTACACATTTAGTACACAAAAACCACTCACCATAATGAAATACGGTTTTAAATATTTACTTGTAGATTTAATTTGAAATTTAGTACGGCACATAAAACAATCCCACAATCTGTCTAATTCTGACATGCTGTAAAAAATCTTACGAAATATGCTCCCGTACTAAAATTAATAATCAAATAATATTTGAGAAACGATGGGCCCAAGGATATCAACTTTAAGGTATAACAAATAATCGTTAGAGTTGAATTAAATTGATAACAAGAACGACAATAAACTTTTGTTAGAGGTAAAATCAAACAAAATTGAATGTACATTCGGTAAACATTGTTGTGATATGAGCGGTTTTTTTTCATTTGTCGTCGACTCAAATGGATGTTAACGTAATATGGTTTGTTTTGTTGCGCCTCGCGTGGTGACTCACCGGTCTGCTGGGGCTGCGGCTGCTGTGGCTGGTGCGCGGCTGGCGGCGCGGGCGGTGCGGGCGTGGCGGCGAAGACACTCCAATTTTATTATATGTATAGAAAACTATTACATTATTGTCATCTACATAAATACAAACACTCAAGGTGTTACTCTAAAGTTGGTATATATTTTATATATTAACTATATTACTATTCAGAGGAGTATTTGAATCGTATTCGTGAAAGTTTGCCAGTTTGCTGTGACTATACAATTTACTCAGACTTTGGAGCGCATTGCGGTGAGCAATTGAAACTTGAACACAATATGCATCATGCATTCAAATACTTTTGTTTATGTCCCGATATTTTAAAAGATTTTTGGTTCATTTCGTATTCTAGATTTAATAAAATAAGGTGGCAAGTTCTTTTTTGACTGAATTGCCACTGTCACTCAATACGGAGTACCTCGGATACGTCGACAAGTCCGCCTCCGACAAGAAGGTCGTCAGAGACGTCTTTAAATACGGAGACTCCGCGTTCATATCTGGTAATTGATAATAAATACTAGGTTTACACTGTTACACATAACAAATACTCATCTCCCAGTGGAAATCCACGGTGAAACATTACTGCCAAATTAAACGACATTTAAATGTACAGTCGCGGAAATGCGCGGTGTTCCACTTCAGTGATAATTGCCTTGTTTATTGCAACAAGACAAACTCCAACTCTTCCTACAAATAACTAATTAGATATCATTGAGTGCAAACAAAGGGATAATATTAAAAAGAAACTACCCGTGTCTAAGCGACTTTTCGTACAGACACCTTTGTAAGTTGCATTGTATTGATTTTGGCTCCGTGTGTTTCAAAAGGACACACAGGAACTAAAAATAGAAAAATGTCTACCGTTTTGAAAGTGTTAACGCAGGTATTCAGAGATGCAATATTTGTGCAGGCGACATCCTGGTGGCGGACGAGCTGGGCTACCTATACTTCCGCGACCGCACGGGGGACACGTTCCGTTGGCGCGGAGAGAACGTCAGCACCACTGAGGTGGAGGCCGCCATCTCCAGGGTCGCTGATCAAAGGGACGCTGTAGTCTACGGAGTTGAGGTAAAAAGCATAAAATCCATTAACACGATATTATGACAATAGCGCCGTCTATGACCAAGTTGGAATACTCCCCTTTCCGCCTTTTTAACAGCCGTAAAAAGACTCGCTGTAATCCATTAAAGTACACTCAACTATAATAATATTCTACTCCACAGATTCCTAACACAGAAGGGCGAGCGGGAATGTGCGGTATAGTTGACACGGACGGCAGCTTGGACCTCGAGAGATTGGTCAAAGATATGGCGAGGGATTTGCCCAAATATGCTCGACCTGTCTTTCTTCGTGTGATGGGCAGCCTCGATATGACAGGTAAATATTTTTATAAGTAGTTTTAATTTTTCAATATGAAAAATGTATTTAATAAAACCTATTAATCTTAAAATGTTCAATGTTCCAGGTACATTCAAACTAAAGAAAGTGGATTTACAAAAGGAAGGCTACGATCCAACTATAATAAAAGACAAGATCTACTACTTGGATCCAAAATCTGAAAAGTACATTAGTTTAGGTCCCGAGGAATATGAAAAAATTAAGACAGGACAAATAAGACTGTGATTTTAATTAAGAATTAGAAATTGTTTTTATATTAATTATTTATATAATTTTAAGAGAATTAGCTGAGAATTAGTTTGGTGGATGTTAGCTTTCGAGTGTCGATAGTTGCTACTAAAAAACTACCCAACTAGCCTGTCTATTTGTAATTCCATTTTTGGCACTTATATGAATATTACGCTGGCTATGCTTTAAGACAGTGTACCAGGACCAAAACATTTTTTTTTGTAAAACCGTTTGTAGTGTTTAGACATTTTTTACATGTATGTATAATGTTAATTAAGTTACTTTTTTATGAATTTGTTGGGTCAATTCTATTTCCTATCGTAAACAAGCTAATAAAATGTATTTTCATGACAATTTTTATTTTCTTTTATCCATTTACATTTTGTGATTTTTACTTCTACAGTAACATAAAAGAGGTGTCATCACTGGTCGTAAATTATATTACAGAAACGATAACTGTTTAATCATATTTTGTCCGACTACAAAACTAGCGTGGAAGAGGGTAAGAAGAGACGCAAACTATTACCCTTTTTGTATCCTTCTCTTCTGTCTGTTCAGGTAGACAAAACTGAAAATTTTTTGCTTATTGCACGTCCTTATGGGCAGCGGTCACCAGTATTAAAAACAACTCGTATAATTAATGTAATAAAAACCTATTTTAGTATAATTAAATAAAATGATGGAATTACTTAGTGCAACAATCTGGTCTGGCCCGAAATGATTAAAGTATGCTTATAATAGTGACACTCTCACCAAGTGACATAAGATTTTGGGAATTTACTTTTTTACAATTTAATTTTATCCAAGTTACAAAATCCAAGTTGTGACCTTATGTCCAACAAGGCCACAACTTAAAATTACTGTAAAAACAATAAATGTCAAGACAGTTTGACACTGACATTGCTAGAATTCATGGTTGTTGACATGACATTTCTTAATGAACATTTTGGCTGAGCACTGCATATTTTGTGATTTTTAACAATCTCCTTTCCTAATGCAATGTTTAATATTAACTCAATGCATTTATCTACTATACTTAAAACGTATTAAAGATTAATATATTCGAAATACTTACATAATATTTATAGTTAATTGTTTAACTTCTGGACATTGTTCAAGAATAGAAAATACACACCAAAATATATTTAAGAGCATTATTGCAATATTAATTTAAACGATCATTGTGAATTTTGGCGGGAGTGATTTAAAATTTATATCGTATCGTTAAACAAGTTTAACGGGTTAGCGACCTGGCGAAGCGAAGATTTTCAACGATCGGTGTGCGTCGACGATGTTGTTGGTTTGTAACAGTTAACCGCGCTTCGTGGTGCAAAGCGGTCGCGATGATATTCCTAGTGGCCGCTATTTTAGCGGCATTTTGTGCCGTTTGGTGGTTTCTCGGATTCTTTACAACATGCGGTGTTGGTCTCGGTCTAGGTGTTTTGTATGCCCTAATATTCCATACAAGATGGTGCTACGTTGCACTAGTGACCGTTCCAAGGGATCTTAGGTAAACTTCCGCCTTGTACTTTGTCCTACTAAGTTATTAAGTAACCTGACCTGTTTACACATTTGAACTATGCTTTTAAATGCTTTAATTTAAATAAAACAGTACCTAAAACAAGTTATTTGTAAAATGAACAATAAAATCGTTAAGTAAAATCATTTTACTTATATGGTATATAATGTATATGTACTTCAAGATTTTTCTTTTAATTAATATTCAAATTTGCAAATGTAAAAACCAACAAAGGGCATTATACCATAATATACCTATTTTAATTAAACTATTAGTTATTTTTGTTTGTCCTAGTAATGAAAAACTTAATTATTATTTAAATTTCAGAGCACTAATCTGTTACTTCAAGATATTGCTACTTACTTGGCAGCTGACAAGGAAGAATTGGACTTTGCCTGATATATTTCACTATGTAGTCCAGAGACATCCGGAAAAACCCTGTTTTGTATTTCAAGATGAAACTTGGTCTTTCAGAAAGGTAATTTACAAAAATATAAACCTATAAACTATTATTTCTAAGAACTAGATTTACAAGCACAAATTGCAAGAATCTAATTAGATTACAAGAACTTTATGTTAAGTATATGTATATAAATCACAATTAACATTTTTAATTGAGTTTATTTCTTACATGAATAGGTATTGTATTTTAATGTCATGTACCTAATACATAAAATTGCTTTATCACCTTTTTTGTTTAAATATAAATGTTTATTTAAGTGCAGTTTAATAATTTCACATCTTAATGAAAGCTTTGCTCTCTTTATTATTCAAACCTGATATTCATTGACAATGTATGTGACAATTAGTCACATTAAAACTAAGTAATATAAAATAATGTCTAAAGACATTTTTAGTAGTCTATACTAATATTATAGAGAGGAAGGATTTGTATTTTTGTATGTATTGTAAAAATTCATAAACTTCTGGGCCGATTTAAAAAAATCTTACACCATTTAAAAGCTATGGTATCAGTCAGTAACATAGGCTGTATTTTACTCTTTTTTTATTTCATACTGATGATGTTGCAAGCAACATCTAGTACTTTATATAAGAAAAATTGTATATGCATGGAATGTATTAATTTTTAAATGACTATGATGTCATTAGATTACTATGTTTTATAATAATATACCTGTTTAATGAAAAAAAAATGGATCTCCTTCAGAAGTTCACAGACTATTAATTATTGTCAAGGTCAAAACATATGAACTTTGTATCATAAGAACCTTTATTAATTTAATATTTATAGTATGGTAATTCTGTTTGAATTTAGGAATCATAAAAATATTAACTTCATTTAAGTACCTAATAGTAATCTTGCAACTAGTTATTGTTATTGATATAAGTACTATTAATAAGTAAATGCAAGATCAACAGTTATTTCTTGATAAGTTTATTTGTATGAAAATGCAACTTATGAATTGGTGACATTGAGCATGTTAAAATGACTATCTCTCAAGGTTCCACCGAGCATTAAATTCTTTTGTTTCTACAATATGTCTTAAGTTTGTAAATAAAATTATCATGGTTATTATATATATGCAAAAATGCCATTAGTACATATATATCTATAAATATTTATTAGAATTTTTCTTCTAGGTTGAAGACTTTAGTTTACGTGTGTCAGCAGTACTTAAAGCCAATGGTGTAAAGAAAGGAAATGTTGTGGGACTTTTGGTTAACAATTGCCCACAATTGCCAGCATTATGGCTGGGTAATGCAAGACTGGGTGGTATTACACCACTCATTAATACCAATCAGCGAGGAAATGCGTTGATACATTCAATAAATGTCGCCAAATGTGATGTGTTAATATTTTCTGAAGAATATCAAGCAGGTATGAATACTGTTTCTAATATTATGCAATGGTTTTATAGTGAAGTGATCATGATTTCATGAAACATACATAAGGGACAACTTATTATAAGAGATTCAAAGTTTCATGAATCAACCAATCCAAAGTAGGCCACTGTTAATTGAGGTCTTTTTTTTTTATTACTTAAAACAACATCTACAGACTCTTGGTCCGTACTCTTTTTTGCACAGTTTTTTTTTCCTTTTTAACGTAAACCTTAAGTAGTGAGTTCCTATACTATATATTATACTTTTTTTTTTCCACTTATACTTAATACATTGAATAAATTAAAAAAAACTAAAATAAAATCTGTGGCGACGGATGATACAGATTTTAGCACACGAGAGCTAGGATAGTCTGGAAGAACACATAGGCTACTCACTTTTTAATTTAATTCTACGCGGACGGAGTCGCGGCAAAAGCTAGTAACTCTATAATTTTTTTGAGTTTTTTACAAATACAAATTTGCTCATAAATTCTTTAAAACAAATAACTTTTTTAACAAAGAAATAAATGACTTTTGACATATGGTTTATGTTTTAAGACTCAATTTAATGTCAAGTTTTCTTTTTGTAGATAATTAAATAGTAATTCTCTGCTATAAGGTCGTTAGAAGCAAAATTTAATTCTAGTTAAGAGTTTTTTAGGTTAGAAATGCTGTAAATTTCCCATATCTTAAATGACTTCTAGCAAATTTAATTATATAAAATAAGTGAAAAGTGCCTTGTTACCTATTTTATAGTCTAGATATTTAATATTATAAGATGTACAGTCAGCTGCATTAATGCACATTTACTAATTTTGAGACATTTGTTTGCTTTCTTCTTCAAAAATACATAATTTTGTAAACGAAGGCGTATACAAAATTAATTGTGACAAGGTTGAAATTTGTCACAGATGTACATATTCTAGAAAAACAGGTAAGTAATACATTTCGCACGGGCGTAGTCACGTGTGGCAGCTAGTGTATGCATATTTGTGAAGCTGACTGTACACATAAAGCAGCTTGAGTTGGCACGTGTTTATTAAGTGTACTCTTCTGTTCCACGTGCCAACTCAATTGATACTTTGTATGAATAGCTGGTAGATTTTTTATTTATAATTTATTTAGTAAAGTTATAATAAAAAAACATGTAGTTTAAAGTTTTTATGTACTTATTGAAATTTCTAGATTTATATGATGAAAAAATACCATTAAAATATAACAATATGTAGATTTTATTTTTTACGAAATGTTACCCGTCTTGCCTTTTTTAGTTACATTTAAAAGTTTGCCAATAAAAAAACTAGTGTTTCAAGTGTTACATTTTGTTATTTTTTTATTACTATTTATAATGAAATAAATCTATTTTGTATATAAGGATTAATTTCTTACCAGTAAATGTAAGAGCGCACACCTTTGACTTAACTATCGCACGACTGTGTGCGATTTTCGATTGTTTCGGAGCCAATTCAACTGTTTAGCACAACTAAAAATCGAGTAGTGTACCTCCATATAAGCTCATAGGAAGCGAGACTAAACAGTTGTGCGATAATTTGGTCAAAGGTGGGCTCTAAAATGTTAACCATGTAGTCTCGATACACAGATATTATTTTTAGTATTTTATCATGTTTCATAATAAAAAATATCAAAAATAATATGTTTTTTAATCAATAATTTCTGCACGATCGAATTAAATACTTTACAACAGAAATCTAATATAAACAGAAGTTATTTTTATTACGCAACGAATGTATTTAATTTGACACGTCAGATGTACCAGTACTCCTTTACCCGACGAGCCAACTCAAGCGACGTACTAAATTACTAGCTTGCGCTCGCGACTATCCGCGAACAACTAAAAAAAACTTGTCAGTAAACTATGTTGTTTCAGACTATCTTCTACATCTGTCTAACAACGATATTCTTTAAGCTGTTTGGATATATGTAACTATCTATCTATCTAACAAACTTCCATCCATCCAACATTTTATATTAATATGATTTCTTATTTTGTCTATTCTTCGGTGTCGGAATCGAGACACTATGAACCTAATTGTTTTTAGTTTTTCTAATAATAAAACTCTTAGAAAAGCGATCTCTATGGGACAAAACGTCTACATTTCTCAGTAACGCCCTTGGCTAAATTACTTGACAATTTGCCAATAGTTTATTCGAAGCTTTAGTAAAAAAAATATTTTTTGAGTTTTGTATAAACAGGAAATACAAGACTGTGATACGAGTACGAGTAAGAAGGCGAAAATACACGTGCCAGAAAAATGGGATAGCTTTGTACATGCCAGCGACTGGCTCAATGCGTTAACACATGCCTATCGCTGACATGCTGTAGTGACTGCTACTTGCATGTGTAATTTCGCTCATAGAGTAGTTAGGGTAGACTGGTGATAACACTTGTTATACTTCTTTACTCTATGAGAATAAGCGAGATAGTAATATTGTTGTCACACTGGTCACAGGTGCCATTATATATGCAAAAACTGTTTAGTAATGCAAACTTTTTTTAAATTGTCTCGCCCACTTCAATCAACGTTCACAAACAAGTAGGACATTACAGCTATTGATAGATATTCCGTGTTCGTTAATGTTCGAAAATATGTAGGACTAGTTTTGACCGCGAAACCGTCCACGTGTAAATAAAAATAAAAGTAAGCCTGTGTTCATCCAGACTTTGCTCTACATCTGAGCTAAATTTCATCGAAATCTGTACAGCAGTTTAGGTATTGAATTCTAACAAACATCCATCCATCCATCAATCGATCCATCTAAACTTTCGCATCTATAATATTAGTAAGATTAATTTAATTTAAATTACACCAACTATGACTTGCATTCACATACCGTCAGCCCAAGCGATATTACTGCCCAAGCACTTGATGCATGGCCGGTGGGATCGCTCTGAACGATTGCACTAAAGACATCTTTGAAGCACAAAGCAGCCGTGAGGATCTTCTGGGTAATGTCGCGAAGGTTGATATGCTTCTCGCCTGGTCCCAGTCTGATCTTCAGGCCTCGGATTTGATATTCCTTGTATTGTTCCTCTGAGACACGGATGACCGTGTCCACCATGTCCAGTGTTTTTGAACGGTTTGTCATATTCAATTGGACAGAGGGCTGGTTTGTGGACAGAATACGCTGTTCGCCTTCGTCCAGTTGGTCATAGGCTGCCTGCCACAAGTCTTGTGGTCCTGAATTGGCTGTATCTGCATGATGGACATTGCCTGAGTTTTCGGTGCAAACAGATGTACTTTTTTGGGATCTATTTCCCTTGCGCGTCAGTTTGTGCCAAATTCGTCTCATGTTGTCGGATTCTGTATTCAATTCTCTGTAGTTCTGTGTGAATGTTGACAAGTGAATAACAATTGCAAGGGACCCGGGCGCTTCTGGCTCCATTTGAGCGAGGAATTAGGCTGAAGGTGGGGTTGTTGGAATACATGATTAGACTGAACTAGAAATAGAATACAGGTCCATTTTCTGTACTTTGTACAGTCGATCACTGCTCTAATTAGCTGGTGGTGGATCGATCCCGCGCCTATATGACCAATCAATTGAGGTTAGTTACAGTGTCTGTATTCCATTCATATATCACGCCGTGATTATAAGAAAGGAGAAGATGAAATTAATCCAATGTGTTTCTACGACAAGAAAAAAAAATATCTCAGCCTGGCCAAATACTTTCTATACATACCCATGTCATTCTGAACTGGACCGGACCGGACCGAGCCTGATCCCTGTTGTGCCGGACTGACGAGCCTGATGCAAATCCAGACATCTGCAGTATTAACGCCATCCCGATGACCAGAGAGACCTGGTAACTTGTCTTTTTCCGGGCCATCAGACCTAGGAATGGATTCCAACATACCAAATATCTTGTGCAACATTCCG
>JAOCNA010000001.1:3700368-3711583 GCA_026546675.1 Papilio helenus
AAGAAATTTATTTCCTATGTTGTTTTAAACCATTTGTAGAAGGAAAACAAGAATTCATTTTGTACAGAACGTTGTTGAATAACAAGAAAATACTCCGGTAATATGCAAGTTCTTCGTGCACCGTGGGAGTAATTCGGAACAATTTATACTTTAGTGGACGCGTACAAGAAACGGCACATTTAGACCGCGTTCATTATCATTACAAATATTAGTACTTATTGTCCATAAGATAATATTTTTGCTTAACAACCGAGGCTTAAATAATATTTTACACAATTTCAAACAAGAGAAATCACAGTGCAGCAAGATTTAGAATAGCTACTTACGATTCTAAATGCTTAACATATTTTTACGTTTACCTGACCATTATTAAGACTAAACAATCTTTCAAGCTAACCTATTTTTGAACGAGTTTTATTCGAAGGTAACTTCTACAATTGCGAATTATATTTAGTACCAGCCCACACACTCTCGCTCCGTCCTCTCAAATCCAAGAAAAAAATCTATAAATAACCGAAGAGTTTTCAGTAGAAATAAGTTAAACAAAAGTTTATAATACTTAGGTATTGAGTTCCAAAGCTTATAATATTACTAAATGTATACGTCTGACCAAATAAAAAAATGTAATTCTCTCCATAACAAATATTCCTCAATTATTCATTTTACAAGATGAAATAAACACAAATTGTCGTCTATTTTAGTCGAGCAATGACGTCATACGTAGCAATAACAGTGTAAGTATTTGTCTGTAAGAGCATTATCAGCATAAACGGAAAGAAACATGTAATAAGAGTCGGGCATGCAACAGTTGACCGTGGTGATGTCACCGGCTTGTTAACAAAACACTACACTACACCGCACCACGCCACACAGCCTGTGGCGAATTCATAACGTAATCATTGCGAAACATGTTTTTCAAAGTGTCAACTTTGTTTGCAAAGACTTCTTTTACATCTTGTTTACCCGTATTAATGTTTCTCTTTTGATATTATACCATTTATCTTGGGAATTAATGAAAATAAGACATGCAGTAATATGTATTGCGCGTCTAGCATAATTTTCACGCGCTTGAATACAGATATTTGTAGAAATACTTAAATTTATTTAAAAAAAACCCATACAAACAAACATTACATCATCTTTAATTAGACTTCATTGTAATTCCACAAGTTTCTTTAATTTGCAATAACTTAAACTGGAGCTTAACTTAAATACATTTCAGGATAGGTTTTATATTATGGTAACTATTTGCTAATCCTGACGAGTAATAAGTATTCGTCACAACCCACACGATTTAGTTATTTTGTTAGGTAGTGCGGTCACTTATTTATAGCTGTATGTATTAATGTCACCTGATGAAATTGATAGTGACCTTTAATGTAAGACATCAAAAATCCAGTTCTGTTCGCAAAGGTGTATTGTTTGGAGGTTTAGTGACGCGCGTGGGTGAGCTTAACTGAATAAGGCAATAAGTTCGGTTTGATCAACACAACACGGAGCCTAATCTAATATGACCCCTCGTCATATTGCGTAATTGAAGACTTGATCATGGCAGACGTTAACGAATCGCATAGTTCTTTATGCGGGCTTTTAGCGCACCCTAACACTTCGTAGATTCGAGGAATATTAGATAATTCATAAGAGAATTAAAAATGACTAACACAATATTTACATTATCTGATTATTACGTTACTTTGTTTTATGTTCGCTAAAGCTATTAATAAGTGTACGAGAGTTCAAAGATTGAATGGAGAATTATCAATTAAATGCTTGGAAGAATGTTATTGGAAATAATTGAATGTGAATGAAAACATTTTCAAAGTTGAAGTGCTTATGGAGGAGGGATATGATAAGGTTCGTTGCAAAGGCGATTCATTTTTTTCTTTGTGATTTATCGGACAAAATAGTGTATGTGCAACAAAGCGACAGTGGTGGAGTGGCGCCGGGTGAGGTCGCTTGTTTATCTCTGTCGGCTAGATATCTGGACGCCGCGTCTGCGACAGAGACCGCCGTTGTAACTGCGATATCGGTGCTTTAATTTATTGGTTTGTTGTGCAAACACGAAACGAGACTTGTACAGAAGTATTTAATTTAATGTAACGCAATCAGTTAAATTATTAAACACTAAGTAAATACTGTGTTTTACTTTGTGCGTAGTTTGTACTAATATTGTATCTAGGGAGTTTTACAATTTTAAATACTCAAACACAAGATATATTTCTAAAGAAATGTTCTATACATAAAAATTAAATTAAAAAATGTTTGCATTGTTACTTAAAATCATATAGCAGATAATTTAACATTATTATAATAAAAAAAAACAGTTTTGTTTGATCCAAGTTCCGAAGGTCAGATTATTAATTTAATCGTAAAAAAACGCGCTTATCACTCGGTATGCTAGTTGGCATGTTAAGAATTATTATTACTTGGATAATTTAAGTAGAAATATGGAGAGGTGCTTTAGTATGAATAAGTAAAAAAAATCAAATAAGGCAAGCAAAATGTTTGACATTTAAGTTATATAAGATTAGCAACCACATGAACGAAAGACGTGCTTGCACATGTGTGACAAAGAGGGACAGTAGATTGTCTTGCAGATTCAAGACCCAATAAGCAACAAGAGTGAGGAGATGCTCTCAAAGAGCAGATAAGATCGCGGCGGCCGCGGCAGCGCAGCGGCGAGGCGGCAACGTCATTGTATGGAATGTGCGGTACTCCGGTGCACAAAGGCCGCACAATGCACGCCCGCCCATTGTTTAACGTCTCGGACTATACATGATGCCCGGTTTTAAGCGAATTACCACAACGATCTTCACACATGTCTGAGCAGCGCTGATAGCACCTATAGTTCACACAATACGACGCCGACTACCCCACCCTGCCTATCCTAGATTCCTCGTAGAATGAAGAAATTTCATTTGCGACCAGTCTTCCATTTCTACGTTATTCACAAATACGTAGATAAAGATAATTTCACATATAATGTGCTCGTTGATTACTTCATTTTTATTAGTTTTTTTTCGTTGTCCGAAGGTCATAATTTTTTGCGTCAACAGATAACAGTGTGACAACATTTACTATGTAAGGAGTAATAAAAATATTACTTTGTGTACCAAAACACAATTGTTAGATACAACAAATGTTGCACTGATGCAACAAAGAGACATTAAATGGAATCTCTGTCATCGGTTGGTGACAGTACGTTACCCGGAGGCAACACGCGCGACAGGGACCCAGCGGTCGCATTGAATGTAACGACCGTCGCCAACAGACGTGCCGTCTTCTTCAGTGGAAACCTTTACCGAATGAGCCTGCTCCGATCCTCGTATGTTTTATCTATAGATCGCATTATTCAACCGAGCATTAAAGGAAAAGTCTACAGGAAAATTAAAAACAAATCCACACAATAGAATTTCTTTGTCAGTACTACTATACGATTTCATGTTATGATTTTAAATAATCAGCGTAAATTTAGTGCAAAGCACAATAAATGTAAAACAATTTGAATGATGCAATTTGACAAAAACGAATAAACGAGTGCACTTGTTACGAAATTTAAAATATTTTTTCCAATATTTGGAATGGCCGCCGACTGCCTTATCAGTTTCAGCTTCGGGCGATGCAATGGCAGAGGTGCGTGTTTACATGTCGATTTTAATTTTTATCGCGCTATGTTTGGCCGAAATACCTACACAATAATATCACGCTGCTCTTCGCCCCGATAACGCCGTATCACGTAATACTACAACTAACCGCCACACATACTGTATGCCACATTACACTATTCATACAAATCTTTATTGAAATTATAACGAATGTTGCGACTGACTAAAGTGGTAAATAAGGTATATGATCTCATTAAAAATTACACGGGTGAAAAGTACAAAATTCTAAATATGAAAAGGTCTCTAATTAAGTAACTAGTGAGTTTTTAAATGAACCCGCCTAGATGTGCTTCGAATGAAGGCGTCGTCGAGTCATCGTCCTGCCTCATTATGTTAGCGCGATGCCAATTCCCATACAATGTTCGACTGCGGTTGTACAGTGGTGCGAATGACGTCATTCAAACCAGCCTTGGAACAAAGATCGGCGCATAAAATGGCGGCGAAACATTTTTATTAGGGTTGTCATAACAGCTTAAATTCTAATACATGTTAATACATTTTGTAAAATTGCATATGGACACTCACCTTAATGCTATCGTAGCAGGCGGTAACTCTTCCGTTCTGCACTTCGACGGTGGCCGGGGGGTGAGCGAACTTGCACTCGGTGTCGGGCCGCGAGCACTTATTCCTTTGGAACTCGCGGCACACTTCGAGCTGTAGCCAACGTGAGTCTTTGCCATTGAGGAGGTTATTCATGTTCACCATGGTTGCCATCGTTGCCTCTGCGGTCGGAGTCGGCGAGCGGGAGTCGCACACTCAGTTACACCGAGTGGGCGCGGCGCATAAGCCGCGGTATGAGTGCGCCCGGCGATCCGGGCATACACTTCCGGGCCGGTAACGCTGCGGTGCGCCGTGGACTGCAGCGGCACTCACTGAGCACGAGGACGAGAGCCGCTTCGGAAGAAACGCGCTCCGCACCAAAAGAACTTAGTAATAATTTTAGTCGAGTTAGAACTGGACACCGACTTTGCAAGCTTGTTTAGGCGAGTATTAAATAATTATCACACGCGTCGGTACGGTATCGATGTGTATGTCGATGTCGAGGGTCGCGGTCGTGTTTAGTGGAGGGCGAGCGGTGTGTGGTGCGCGAGCATGGCGGCGGCCGAAGTGAGGGGCGCGGGGCGCGGCAAGCGGGGTTAGCGGCTCGGCGGCGGCGGGTAAGCCGTGATGCGGTGCGGCTCAACTCTGTGAACAACAAAACACACTGGTTAGTCTCGGGGCGGTCGGCCCCGGAGCCAAGCTGAAGCGGCTGCCGGGTTAGGAAGCTGGTGGCAACGGCAGCTCACAGGCCTTGAGCCGTGTTTCCTCGCATGGGTTATTTGCGAGCGATAGCTTTGAGTCAATTTACATTACAGAATAGCGCGCGACAGGGTAGATATGATCTAAGTGCATTCAAAATTCGTTTCACTACTTTACCTGTCATTAATTGTATCCATCATTGGATTATAAGGAATGAAACTCCAAATACGGAGCGTCTCAGTAATAATTAGGCAAAGTTACCGTCTTGCTATTAATGAACATTTCAACGTACATTTTGCATAGTGATTTTAGAGCGAGACTAATTTAGCTACTATGCTCCTATTGTGGGTTTGCCTTCGTTGTCATGTTTAACTTTAGGTAGGAATGCAGCTATTATGAACTTTGAGCAGTTTACAATTGGTTTGCTATAGTTTAGGTAAAGGACAGACAGGTGCGTTGTGGAGGCGCGTAAGTTTATACTAGCACTTTCCTACGTAACGGTCTAACAAATGTTTACATAACAACGATTACAATAAAGATTACATTAGTCCTTTTTGACATGACCCACTTTCTGCGACTGTTATTCGAAAAATATGATACATCACGTAGGTGGCTCATAATACATAGTAATAGCGTGGAGTCGAGGAATAATCTCGCGGAAAAATTGTTTGTGTGGGCGCTGGCGGGCGGATCGCGACGGTCCGGGGGCCGGGAACAGGGAAAAATTCGTGAAACCAAATCCTATCGTAATGTGCTATTTAAAGCATAACCCAGTTGAAAATAGCCCGGTGCGCGGCAACGCAGCGACGATCTTTCTCGACCTGCATAAATCTTCACATTTTATTTTCGATATGAAATGGATGCAATAACATTTTTTTGTTCTGTCGTTAATAGGCGGTCAAGACTTGTCTCAGCGGAGCTAACTTTGGTGTCTCACTAGCAAGTTACTAATTACAAACGCGCAAATGTGTTTGTGTTTCACCATAAAGTAGACCTAAAATTGATTCGTTATTATTCAAATTAGCTGGCGATGACAGGTGCTATAATAGTGCCGTTTTTTATTTGTTTTTATCAACACCTGTTACTTTAGTTTTATTAATTTAAACTGTCGTTTTTATTTATGCTAATAAAATACAAGATTTATTTTCAATTAAATCAATTAACTGATTAATTACCAATAGTCAAAACTATGAAAATAGGTTAAAAATTTAGCTTACAGTACGAATAGTAGTAAGACAGGGAATAATGCATTAGAAGAAACATAAACAGGAAAACTCCAAAGAATGGATCAAAGGAAAATCGTATTATAAATAAATACCTTTGTACATCGTTGTTGTGTGCCAAACATATAACGAAACTTTGCACAAACAAAACTAAAACGTTAATAATCGGTCGTTGCATAGAAATTATCTAGCAGTTTTAATGTAGAAGCTATTTATAGTGAATAGCTAATTTTACTTTTAGTTATTAATATACACCCACACTTTTAGAGAATCATAGTATAACAAAGTTCAATGAAAAGCCACATTAAAGGATTACCTAAAGTTAATAATTTACTAAAAACATGTTTGCATTAGTATTAATACCAACATGTATTTAATAATACAATGATATTGAAGTGAAATGGAATCGGATGTTAGTAGACGATGTCTAGCGGTGTGGTGTCGCCAGCCTACGTCTAGGGCTTGCGTCTCGTACACAAGCGGGATAACATTCAATAACCCAGTGAAAAGATTACCAAGAGCAATCAGACGGAAGCGAATCTAAATAAGAATCTCTTGAGAGCGGTCGGACGAAAGGGTGGGGAAGGGAGAGAGAAAAAACACTCGGGTCGGGCTTTTGTGATCGGCGATTCGATCAAGTTGCCATCCACGAATTTATTGTGCACAGTTTAATAGATATTTCACGAACAGCGCGCGGTCGAGTGTTTCAACATCGACGGGTTATTATTTTCCGAATACAAACGAGCCACTCGCCCGCATCCGGGGTCTTGACCGGGGATCGAACCTGGGCCTCCCACCGCTTCGGAGGGCGCTCTTACCACTGAGCTATCAAGACATCAGAATGCGAGGAGCTCGCCTTAAATGTCACGTGTCTGTAGACTATTAATTTTTTAGAAGAACTTGACTATATTTACATTTATTGTTTATTAATGCATTACGTAAATGAATATAATAAACTCAAGAAACTGTCTAATTATGTTAATTCAGTATCGGCGCGTTGGCACAGTCGAGTGCGCCTCTCGCCCGCCTGCGCTGCGCCTTCTTGCGCTGAACTTTACTTGACATTTGCTGAAGCATTGTTGCTATCGGCGCGCCGGTGATGTAGCCAATCTCGTTAGCCGTGTTACTGAGTTGCTATGACTTCAATTAACATATTGGTTAGTTCTTTACCTGGTATTAAAGCCAGTCGAGACATTTCGTGTATTCATATAAATAAAATGTCTGTACAATGCAAAAAGTCACACAGACCTTGTGCCGCTTTAAGTGGCTATTAAAATGTTACAATTTGTGACATCTTTAACATTTTAAAGTATAGTTTTAACATTTATGTTTGTATAGTTCTAGGCAGACAATGTCTTATTTAAAATATTTTATGAAAGGATGACATTACCGTACGAATACTAAATGTCTAATATTATATTATACATCTCGTTATCTTTAAAACATCCATATTTTTTCGAATGCTTTTTATTTTCTACAAGCGCACGTGTACATGAAGATAAGGATTAACGTTGACTTTTTGTATAAAAAATAAGGTTTTAATTTCCCCGCGTAGATGTTGTTATCTATACTAATATTACAAAAGAAACGCATTACATATTGGTAACAAAATAATGTTAATTAATTAATCAGTAACAAAATACTAAGTAACACGTTCTTGAGGATTCATTATGACATCGCATTTACATAATAATCTAAATATTATGCTATCTGATGTTATAAAATTGTGTTATATACAATATTATTATTTTTTTAGAACTATAATTTACCGTGCAAGAAGAATAAAGAAAATGCAATTAAAATGCCGAATCTAAAATAGACACGGCAACGTAAACGGCCGGTTTAAGTGTCCAGCCTATTTATTTAGGCTAATTATAGAATATAATTCGCAAATTTAATTTCTTAATTTAATTGCAATTCACGAAATTCTAAAAAACTATAAAAATGTTTGACTAATCAAGTTTTCGAATGTCAGGTCTACTGAGCAAGTTATGTAAGTAGTACATTTAATTGTTTTTTGTCGTGTCTAAAAGAATGGAGGCCGAGGCGAATTTCCTTTTGTTATCTCGGGGCAGGTTTATCGTCACAGCAATCAAACGGGGCAATTCGATAAAAAATTGTAAGCGGCGACCGGCATGTAATGAATAGATCGACGGCAACGGCCAGCCGGGCGCCGCGTCGGCCGCCGACGATCCGAAGTCGACCTTGGCTGGCGCGCTCGGCCGCAGACGGCGGAGCAAAAACCACCACCATGGTCTATTGGACATGGAGCTGCGACGCTCTGCCGCATTCGGTTCAATTGTCCATTTGCATACATTCGAAACGATTACCATATAATATCACTTGTCTCAGACTACGTCACTCTTTAAGGGTGCCAACTGGCCGCGTTGAATTTTAACGAACCTCAGGGAATTCAAATAGTGACAGATAATTATAATTAACATTCTATTAAAACATACCTATAGTACTTGAGGAAAATGCCGAGTTGAAGTATTAATTTTGCGATGTAATTATTGTACAATAAGTAAATCATTAGTCTTCATAATATTGGCATACCCATTTATCCTGTTAGATTTTGAATAAAATTCGTGCAAAGCAGCAGTTGGAACGCGCTGAACAAAATTCATAAGGTAAATTAAACTTTTATGACTGATATTTCTGTCAATTCGGCTCATGTTTGTATTAATGTTCAGGGACACATTTAAGGTAAAGGAACGCAATGGATTATGGTTCGTAATTCTTTGCGAGACGGTACAAAATTGTTTAACGCGGCGGACGTCGCGACGCGTGTTGTGAGTCGCAAGTGATGTCACCCGATTTTATACGATTCTTTATTCTGCGCACGCCGCCGTATGCGTTGGCAGACTGTGGTTGCTTGACTCAGACTGGCTGGGAGAAAAAAAGAAATATTGCAAGAAAGACATTCTGGGAATGACATTTACTATTTTTGTTAAAACTATAGTTTTCTTTGTCTCCTCTAAAATTACCTATTCATAGAGTCTGTTTTTAAAAGAAAAGATTAGGAAACTTTGATTAGCTTTAACTGTTACTACTCGTATGTCTTTATAACCTAACTGTTACCGGTAAATGTTTTAAATACGTAATTGTTATCACGGCTTTTATTGGACTTTTATAGCGATAAAGTGTTTTCAGTTTTCTATTCACTTGCACGATTAAATCTTAAACAATCGTAACAAAAAACGATACCTATATTGTTTCATTAAATAAAGTCGCTATCACGCCACTTGACAACACAATGAATGGAAAAGCCATATTGCGCCCGAGGAAGTCTATATAATTAAAAATAATAATAGAAAAAGCTAATCTAATAATTTGATTATTGCAATTAAGCGAACGATTAGATGAGCACGTAGGTCAGTTCCGGCGGTCAAAACAAAGGGCATTGTCAGCACGAGCGGCACATCGTAACTAGTGCTGCTAACGCATTCGGGGCGTGCGCGAGGAGCATTTAGCAGACTCCGGGGACGCCGACCGACTGCTAATTAGCGCTGCACAGGCGAAAAATTTGCGACGGCTTCGAATTTACGAGGCGCAAATTACACGATTCGGGCGCTATCGTTGCAGCACGCCCGTTAATGTGCACGCCTTATCGAGCGGCGCTATGGGACCCGCGCCATTGATCCTATCGACAATACATAAAAACACAACAACAAACGGAGGGAATGCAAAACGCACGAAACGCGCCCTAATGGAGCTAGCGTATACAACAAACGCCTATCTGATAAGTAATAAAAAATGATGACTCCGGGCAAAAGGCGATAATGGAAGTATAACTTGAAATATAGTACGTAGGTACGAAAGAATATCGAGTTAGTGAGGGACCAGCGAATTTTTAAGCCACCGGTTATCTTATCAATGATTAATTTGGCCACGTAATCTGGTGCAGCTTCGCCTGTGTCACATCCGTATACTCGCTGATAAGATAATTAATTCTACGAAACGTTCAACCGCCATGTTATTCTTTACTGAACGTTGTGTTTAAACAACCTGCCGTTATGCGCACGATACTTTCTGTACCTACAATAAGAGATGCGTTTGCAGATTCTTAGTAATAATACTAGGAGATATGAATTAGCTTACAGTTTAAAGATTAACTTTAGCTTTTAGATTTTTATTATTATGTTTTTCTTGCATTGCTCTCTGTTTTCTCTTTTTAATATTGTCTTTTGTTTTTACTTCAACCATGTACGGGCTTTTACGTTCTGAGTGATATGAATTTTGTAAGTTTGCTAAAATTAAAATGCCACGTTCCAATTCAGCCTAAATAAAATAACCATAGACAAACTGTACTTTTACTCTAAAACTGATAAATTCAATTTTTTTATCACAAAAACTATTCATATTACATAAAATCTAATCACTTCATATATTGTATTATGTATTTTCACGAAAGTACTGAGAAAATGAAATAGCGTAATAGCTGCCACTTCAAGAAGCTGTTTAGATGATTTTAACGTTCAACTGGCATAAGGTATGCAGAGCTACATTGGTTAAAAAATTATAACATAGATCCGTCTATGTTTCGCAGCTCAATTTAAAATTAATAAAATAGTACAATAATAATACAGCGGGCCGAGTGCTCTATTGACAGAAGTTTTATTGTCGGGAGCAGGTAGCGGAGCCCAGCTGTTGCCTTCGTGGAAACATTGCAGCCGCGCCATTGTGGACTTCCACTGAACCAATACACCGGCCGCTTTAAAAATTAACACACGACCAAGCTAAGCTAACATTACATACATTTTTGCGCACTCGTTCAGCACACCCCTAGGGCTGTTCGTAATAATGTTCGACTTGTATTAAATTAACAATCTATCATAGCGAAGTTTTATTGTTTAATATTATAGTAAAGCTCTCTTTTAGATTAATTTTACAATGTTAAAATTGACGTGACACTAAGCAACGGTAAAAACAAAATTCGGGTTTAATTGACCTACCGAGAAGTTTTAAACTAATTAATGCTTATCTAAATCTATACTAATATTATAAAGAGGGAAGATTTGTATTTTTGTATGTATTGAAATAACTCAAAAACTACTGGGCCGATTTTAAAAATTCTTTCACCGTTAG